>CM056049.1:610132500-610182673 GCA_029574335.1 Rana kukunoris | reverse complement strand
ATGTAATTTTAGTTCTTTTGCTGTTTTGGTGTTTTGTATTTAGTACGTTTGTCCAATCGTACGTTCCTATTTTCACTTGTTTGTTATTTTGCTTATTCGTAATTTTGTAACTTTCGTATTTTAATACTTTCAGTTATTCGGTATGTTCGAATTGATCCGAATGTGCGAATACTAAAAGATTTGTACGAAAAATCCATTTGTTACGAACGGAAACGCACATGTCTAGTTTTAAGTTCACTGATGATATGTCTTCTCTGTGTCCCCCCTTACCTTATAGTAAGTGAGACATCTAGCTTAACCAAAAGCCCACTTACTGGCATTCCCAAGCCTGCTTACCAAAGTTCAAAGGCCATGCAGTGCACTATAATTTTTTTAAAAGTGCAGTGCAATCTAGTGAAAATGTATGTACCGGGGCCCAATCAAAGGGTACACCTGAAATTCGATTGATTGTTGTCTACAAATACATGAGTTATAACAAAATCACAATAACAAATAGAAAAAAAACAGCGCAGATAAAGATGCAGATAAACAGTGCAAAAATCACTCTATCAATGTATATCAAATAAAAAAGAGACAAAGGCCCGGATTCACAAAGCACTTACGCCGACGTATCTCCAGATATGCCGCGTAAGTACAAATATGCGCCGTCGTATCTGTGCGCCGAACCCACAAACCAAGATACGCCTAAAAAACAGACTTCCCACCGACTTAACTTGCCTACGCCATTGATTTTCTATTCAAATATGCAAATGAGGGAGATACGCCGATTCACGAACATACTTGCGCCCGTCGCATGATTTTAGCGGTTTGCGTACGTTTTACATTCGGCGTAAAGTTATTCCCCATATATGAGGTGCAAGCCATGAAAAGGTATGGACCAGGGAACACAAGCTGCGTATTTACGTTGGACGTCCCTGTGAATATGGCCGAACGTGGGTTTGGCTGGGCGTCAGTTACGTTCACGGCGTACACAGTGATCCGGCGTATCTTAGGCAGTTGTTTCGAACGTGGTTGTACGCATGCGCACAGGGATACGACCATGTTCCAACACATGCGCAGTCATTTTAAGTACTTGTCTGGCACCACCCCGCCCATCATTTGCATGGGTCATGCTTCATTAACATGGATCATGCCCACTTCCAGTCCACTTCCACCTACTTTCGCTTACGCCTACAAAATAAACACTACGCTGGCGCAGAGTTGGGAGCATTTGTTTGGTGAATTCCATGCTTGCCTCTCCGCATGGCGCCCGGCGTAGCGTAAAAGAGATACGCTATGGCGGCATAAATATGCGCCGATGTATGTGAATCCGGGCCCTAATGTCCAAAATAGGATTATAATCTTGTCAATGTATTTGAATTCAAGGTATTTTGTCTCTTTTTTTTGGATATACATTGATCGAGTGATATAGAGAAGAAAGTGTTCGTCCCTGAATTCAAAGTCCATGGTCCTATATAGTTGCTTCCTATTAAGCCTTGAAATTGACGGTGGAAGTCATATATTCCCACAAACGGCTTAGAGCCCTTTCACACTGGGGTGGTGGGGGCTATATCGGTAAAGCGCCGCAAGTTTTAGAGACGCTTTACTACTGTTATAGCGGCGCTTTGGCACTGCTATGCGGGCATAAGCAGGGTGCTTTTAACCCCCTAGAAGGGGTTAAAAGTGCCCGTGTAGCAACCTTGGCTGAAGAGCTTTGCAGGCACTGCCCATGCATTCCAATTGGCAGGGGTGGTGGAGGAGTGGCATTCACCGCTCACAAGCCGCCCCAAAGATGATGTTTGCAGGACTTTTTCTAACGTCCTGCAAGCGCACCGGCCGAGTGGGAAATCACTTGCGCTTGTACACTAGGACTTCAGATAAGGCATTTTTCTGGCGCTTTACAGGCGCTATTTTTAGAGCTAAAGCGCCTGAAAAATGCCTCAGTGTGAAAGGGGTCTTAATGATTGTGGTGTGATGACCCCCTGATATTAGGCGTTTTTAGATCCCTCCTGTTTAGACCTATCAGGCATATGCCAACTGGGTCCACAAGTTCTGGTAAGCCTCCTCAAGCTTTGGTGATGGTGGAACCCTCTGTAGTGGTGACCCTTAATTGTGTCGTTGGGACATATCCATCATTCTTGGATCATCATCCCGATCACTCGTTTTATTACACTTGCTCAGACTTTTGTGCACGATTCCCCCTTCTTTTATCACTACTGGACTGCACTACTCCCTAATCACAATACTGTATATGTTAGTTAGAGGATATGTTAGATATTTTGTTCATTATGATGATATATGATATGAGTGATATCCGTATTCAGTATTTCTACATGTGCCTCCAATATTCAATATTGACACAAAGTCATGCAGTGCACTATAATTTTTTTTAAAGTGCAGCGCAATCTAGTGAAAATGTATGTACCGGGGCCCAATCACAGGATACATTTGAAATTCGATGGATTGTTATCTACAAATTCATGATTTATAACAAAATCCCAATAACAAATAAAAAAAAAAACAGCGCAGATACTATAAGGTAAGGGGGGACACAGAGAAGACATATCATCAGTGAACTTAAAACTAGACATGTGCGTGTCCATTTGTAACATGGATTTTTGTATGAATTTTTTAGTATTCGTACATTCAAATTATTTCGAATATCCGAATAGCTGAAAGTACTAAAATACGAAAATTACGAATAAGCAAAATAACGAACAAGCGAAAATACGAACGTACGATTGGACAAACTGTTCGTAATTTCGTAAATTTGTATTTTCATTCGTAAGTTCGTATTTTCATTTGTGTGTTTTGTAAATCCGTTTCTTTGTCTGTTCGTAAATTTGTGTACTCGTATCGTTCTTTCGAATGGGCACTGGGCAGTGTAGTTAGTGAGTGATGTATCTTACTTAACGTCTTAAGCAGGCCATACACGGTCGGATTTCGAACAAATTTTCTTTTCAAAATCAGAAAGCTCGTTTTTTTTTTGTGATCCGATGATGCCACCATTGATTTTCGAACTTCGGGAGACAAAATATTCATGTTGCCGGGAATATTCGTTTCTCTCCGGGAATATTCGTTTCTCTCCGGGAATATTCTTTTCTTGCACATGCACATTTTTTTCTATTACATTTTCTCACACGATTCTCCGATCATTGATCAGAAAATCGTTAGTTTTTCAAAAAAATTCCAACATGTCGGATTTCTCAAATTTGTTTGCCACACGAAAATCGGCTGTTGCTGCAGCCCACTAACGGTGAGAAATACGAACGAAAATTCTTTTATATGATTTTTGAAAGAAAATTATTTTGAAAATCGAACCATGTATGGCCGCCTTTAGCCAATCAGCTTATCTCTTTTGTGCTGAGTCACATTGGACAGTGTAAAGCCTCAAATTTTTGGAAAACTTTTGAAGTTTGTTGGCAAAAAGTCTGACCGTGTGTTAAGGGAAAGTATATCTTAATATGGATTAGCCGCGTGTTGAAAATGAAACTAAAATACGAGATTGCGAATGACCGCACTGTAATGTACCGTATTTATCGGCGTATAACACGCACAGGCGTATAACAAGCACCCTAACTTTAAGAGGGAAGTTTCAGGAAAAAAGCTTTCCACAGCCCCCTGCGTATAACACGCAGACACAGTTTAACCTCTATTTTCAGGATAAAAAAGTGAGTGTTATATACTCCAATAAATACAGTATTTACGAAAGTACAAAAGTACGAATACATTAAACAAAAATTATGATCTAACAAAATTATGAATTTCGAATCAACAAAAATAAATTAGATAGAATTACGAATCATTCAGTATCAACGATATATGAGGTGCAAGCCATGCAAAGGTATGGACCAGGGAACACAAGCCTGCGTAATTTACGTTGGACGTCTGTGAATATGGGCCGACGTGGGTTTGGCTGGGCGTAGGTTACGTTCACGGCGTACACAGTGATCCGGCGTATCTTAGGCAGTTGTTTCGACGTGGTTGTACGCATGCGCACAGGGATACGTCCATGTTCCAACACATGCGCAGTTCATTTTAAGTACTTGTCTGGCACCCGGCCCATCATTTGCATGGGGTCATGCTTCATTAACATGGATCACGCCCACTTCCAGTCCACTTCCACCTACTTTCGCTTACGCCTACAAAATAAACGCTACGCTGGCGCAGAGTTGGGAGCATTTGTTTGTGAATTCCATGCTTGCCTCTCCGCGTGGCGCTGGCGTAGCGTAAAAGAGATACGCTATGGCGGCATAAATATGCGCCGATGTATGTGAATCCGGGCCCTAATGTCCAAAATAGGATTATAATCTTGTCAATGTATTTGAATTCAAGGTATTTTGTCTCTTTTTTTTGGATATACATTGATCGAGTGATATAGAGAAGAAAGTGTTCGTCCCTGAATTCAAAGTCCATGGTCCTATATAGTTGCTTCCTATTAAGCCTTGAAATTGACGATGGAAGTCATATATTCCCACAAACGGCTTAGAGCCCTTTCACACTGGGGTGGTGGGGGCTATATCGGTAAAGCGCCGCAAGTTTTAGAGACGCTTTACTACTGTTATAGCGGTGCTTTGGCACTGCTATGCGGGCATAAGCAGGGTGCTTTTAACCCCCTAGAAGGGGTTAAAAGTGCCCGTGTAGCAACCTTGGCTGAAGCGCTTTGCAGGCACTGCCCATGCATTCCAATTGGCAGGGGTGGTGGAGGAGTGGCATTCACCGCTCACAAGCCGCCCCAAAAGATGATGTTTGCAGGACTTTTTCTAACGTCCTGCAAGCGCACCGGCCGAGTGGGAAATCACTTGCGCTTGTACACTAGGACTTCAGATAAGGCATTTTTCTGGCGCTTTACAGGCGATATTCTTAGAGCTAAAGCGCCTGAAAAATGCCTCAGTGTGAAAGGGGTCTTAATGATTGTGGTGTGATGACCCCCTGATATTAGGCGTTTTTAGACCCCTCCTGTTTAGACCTATCAGGCATATGCCAACTGGGTCCACAAGTTCTGGTAAGCCTCCTCAAGCTTTGGTGATGGTGGAACCCTCTGTAGTGGTGACCCTTAATTGTGTCGTTGGGACATATCCATCATTCTTGGATCATCATCCCGATCACTCGTTTTATTACACTTGCTCAGACTTTTGTGCACGATTCCCCCTTCTTTTATCACTACTGGACTGCACTACTCCCTAATCACAATACTGTATATGTTAGTTAGAGGATATGTTAGATATTTTGTTCATTATGATGATATATGATATGAGTGATATCCGTATTCAGTATTTCTACATGTGCCTCCAATATTCAATATTGACACAAAGTCATGCAGTGCACTATAATTTTTTTTAAAGTGCAGCGCAATCTAGTGAAAATGTATGTACCGGGGCCCAATCACATGGTACACTTGAAATTCGATGGATTGTTGTCTACAAATTCATGATTTATAACAAAATCCCAATAACAAATAAAAAAAAAAACAGCGCAGATACTATAAGGTAAGGGGGGACACAGAGAAGACATATCATCAGTGAACTTAAAACTAGACATGTGCGTGTCCATTTGTAACATGGATTTTTGTATGAATTTTTTAGTATTCGTACATTCAAATTATTTCGAATATCCGAATAGCTGAAAGTACTAAAATACGAAAATTACGAATAAGCAAAATAACGAACAAGCGAAAATACGAACGTACGATTGGACAAACTGTTCGTAATTTCGTAAATTTGTATTTTCATTCGTAAGTTCGTATTTTCATTTGTGTGTTTTGTAAATCCGTTTCTTTGTCTGTTCGTAAATTTGTGTACTCGTATCGTTCTTTCGAATGGGCACTGGGCAGTGTAGTTAGTGAGTGATGTATCTTACTTAACGTCTTAAGCAGGCCATACACGGTCGGATTTCGAACAAATTTTCTTTTCAAAATCAGAAAGCTCGTTTTTTTTTTGTGATCCGATGATGCCACCATTGATTTTCGAACTTCGGGAGACAAAATATTCATGTTGCCGGGAATATTCGTTTCTCTCCGGGAATATTCGTTTCTCTCCGGGAATATTCTTTTCTTGCACATGCACATTTTTTTTCTATTACATTTCTCACACGATTCTCCGATCATTGATCAGAAAATCGTTAGTTTTTCAAAAAAATTCCAACATGTCGGATTTCTCAAATTTGTTTGCCACACGAAAATCGGCTGTTGCTGCAGCCCACTAACGGTGAGAAATACGAACGAAAATTCTTTTATATGATTTTTGAAAGAAAATTATTTTGAAAATCGAACCATGTATGGCCGCCTTTAGCCAATCAGCTTATCTCTTTTGTGCTGAGTCACATTGGACAGTGTAAAGCCTCAAATTTTTGGAAAACTTTTGAAGTTTGTTGGCAAAAAGTCTGACCGTGTGTTAAGGGAAAGTATATCTTAATATGGATTAGCCGCGTGTTGAAAATGAAACTAAAATACGAGATTGCGAATGACCGCACTGTAATGTACCGTATTTATCGGCGTATAACACGCACAGGCGTATAACAAGCACCCTAACTTTAAGAGGGAAGTTTCAGGAAAAAAGCTTTCCACAGCCCCCTGCGTATAACACGCAGACACAGTTTAACCACTTAAGACCCGGACCAATACGCTGGTAAATGACCCAAGGTGTTTTTGCGATTCGGCACTGCGTCGCTTTAACAGACAATTGCGCGGTCGTGCGACGTGGCTCCCAAACAAAATTTGCGTCCTTTTCTTCCCACAAATAGAGCTTTCTTTTGGTGGTATTTGATCACCTCTGCGATTTTTATTTTTTGCGCTATATACAAAAATAGAGCGACATTTTTGAAAAAAAAACACTATTTTTTACTTTTTGTTAAAAAAAAAAATCAAATAAACTAAATTTTAGTCAAACATTTAGGCCAAAATTTATTTAGCCACATGTCTTTAGTAAAAAAAAAAATCGCAATAAAAAAAAATAGCTACCTAGCGGGAACAGCGACACTAATACAGCGATCAGAAAAATGATCGCTTAGTGACGCTGGCAATAGGGAGTGAAAGGGTTAACTAGGGCGGTGATCAGGGGGTTAAAACTTTATTAGGGGGGGTGGGGGGGCTATCCTGAACCTAACACTAACTTTTTTTTACACTGTCTGTCACACTGACACTAAATGCAGTGATTAGATCACTGCATTCAGTGACACTGTGACAGGGGGGTGGGGGGGGGGCGATCACAAGGGGTTAATATGCCTATGTGAGTGTGTGTCAGTGTTGTGTTGGTGCACACTTACTTGTGGTGTCTTTCTCTCATCAGCAGCGCTGGGAAACAGCGCTGCGATGAGAGATTACATCATTTCCTCCTTCCTGTGTAAACACAGGAGGAGGAAATGACAGTATGGGAGCGCGCTCCCATTGGCTGGGAGCGATCGCGGGGGGGCGGGTATTCACCGATATCCGCCCCCAGATGCCGGATCGCTCCCGGAGCCAGGGGGACCCCCGCACGCCGCGGAGGGGGTCCCGATGGGACCCCCGAACCGCACTCAGGCGGGGACGTAAATTTACGCCCTTGTGCCTGTACGTGCCCTTCTGTGGCCGTATATGTGCGTGCGGGGGTCCTTAAGTGGTTAACCTCTATTTTCAGGATAAAAAAGTGAGTGTTATATACGCCAATAAATACAGTATTTACGAAAGTACAAAAGTAAGAATACATTAAACAAAAATTATTATCTAACAAAATTCAGAATTTCAAATCAACAAAAATAAATTAGATAGAATTACGAATCATTCAGTATCAACGAAAATAAAACTGTTGCGAAAATAGGAACGGGTCTGAATAGGAAACTTGCGTCATACGAAATTACGAATCTTTACGAATCCACGGAACGGGACGAAACTAAACTAAAAAAAATTTTTTTTTTTGTTGTGCACATGTCTACTTAAAACTTTATACTTTCGCACCATTAGCTGCACTGTTTTTTAATATATGTTATTAGGATTTTGTTATAACACATGAATTTGTAGATAACAATCACCCGGATTTCAGGTGTACCCTTTTGATAGGATCCCGGTACATAACTTTTCACTAGCTTAGCGCTGCACTTATTATTTTTATTTTTTAACACTTATCTGTCCATTGTGGTTCTGGCAGCTTTTTTTTCAATTTTGGGATATCAGCACGGTATTTTTCTTTACATTCGAATAAGCACATATATTCACTGAGATGGCGAGTCGAACCCGCAGGATTTTCCTCAAACACAGCAGCAAACCTGAATTCCATCCTTATAAACAACCAGTTTGCCCTCTCTAAACCGAGCCTTATACAAACGATCGGAATTTCCAATGAAAAAAGTCAGATGGAATTTTTTTCATCTAATATTCTGACTGTGTGTGTGCCCCATCTGAGTTTTTCCATCGGAAAGTCCGATGGACTTAGAAATAGAACATGTTCTCTTTTTTTCGATGTAAAAAAAATTCTATCGGATATTCCATTAGTCTGTATGGAACTCCGATGGAGAAAAAAAACATGCGTGCTCAGAATCAAGTTGACGCATGCTCAGAACTTCATTGTTCTCGGCTCGTCATAGTGTTTGTTGTACGTCACCACGTTTCGGATGGTCGGAATTTGGTGTGACCGTGTGTATGCAAGACAACTTGAACGGAATTCCATCAGAAAAATCCATCTGAGTTTATCCCGACGGGAATTCCGATCGTGTGTACGGGGCATAGGGATGGCTTTTGATTGGTTGCCATGTGTTACTTTGAATAGTCCCACCACCATGCAGTTACAGATTAGCTGGGCTTGTTAAATACTAACAACCTATTCAGAATCTAAAAGCATTTAGATATATCTTACATTTCTGTAAAACTGTTTTTAAAAAAATATAGATTTTAAGCTATTTTTTTTTTAAATAAAATTGTAGATAATGAAACCTCCGTTTAAAGGGACTGGATCAAACATAAGCAGAATAAATGTATTTTCTTTAATACGGACATTTACATCATAAGCTCAGGCCAAAAGTAAAACAGATGGCAACATGAAGGACATTACTGGGGCAGTTACGAAAACCACATTTTATTGATTTAATTCTAAATGTAAGCACAGGTAGGAACATTTAATGAACCATAATTCATTTTCCAAGGAAAGAAGCCCAGCCAACTTTCCATTCACTACTTAAAAGCAGTTTATCAAAAAAGCATCTTCTGAAGATTAAAATACATGATACACCGAAAGGATTCTTACATGTTGCAGAAGTAAGTACTTCATCTATATGTAGAAGTTATTAAAAACTGTTGCCCTTCTGGAGTTTTGGCTACATAATTCAATACATTGGTTAATCTTGTATGTCTGAGCCTAATCCTTTGTCAATTTCTGTGTAAGGAGCTGGCAATTCTTTGGTTTTCACTGTGAGTGCCACTTTGTTACTAAGTCACTTAGTGCCCTTTCACTGTCTACCAGCGAGTGCCTCTGCATGGCTCCTACTCCCTTCTTTTGTTACCACCTGTACCTGGTTTTTGTCAGGCTTTATATTTTTGTGCCTACATTAGTCAGGTTCCTCAACATATGGTACATCAGCCTGTCTAATCTTGCTTAAGCATTGGCCTCCAGCTTTGCCATGGTATCCCTGCAACTCGTAGCCCTGTGTTTCAGTCTAATATTAAACAATTTTTGAATTGTACCCTAATCCCTACACCAGGTAGCCAGTCACAATCCTATACTTAGTCCTGGGTTACTTTCTGATTAAAGCCCAAGGTGGCCTGAATACACATTGAGCCAGATTCTCAAAGAATTACGCCGGTGTATCTACAGATACACCGGCGTAATTTGAATATCCCGTCGGCGTATCATTGTTTTGTATTCACAAAACAAGATACGCCGGAATTAAGGTAGGATCCGACTGGTGTAAGTCACTTACACCGTCGGATCTTAAATGCAATACTACGCCGGCCGCTAGGTGGCGTTCCCGTAGATTTTTGCATTGAATATGCAAATAAGTGTGATACGTCGATTCCCGAATGAAGTTGCGCGTCATCGACGTAGTTTACGTAGTTTGCGTACACGTAAGGTGGCGTACGACGGAGCATGCGCAGTGGCCTACGTTTAAGGCCGGCGCATGTGCAGTTCGTTTGGCACAGGGGCGCGCTTAATTTAAATACAGCATGCCCCCCTCCCTATTTGAATTACGCGGCCTTACGCCGTCCCCTTTACGCTACACCGACACAAATTACGGAGCAAGTGCTTTGAAAATACGGCACTTGCTCCAGTAAGTTGCGATGGCGTAGTGTAAATGGCATACGCTATGCCGCCGCTGATTCTACGTGAATCTGGCCCATTATGTGTAGTCAGACCCCAGTAAATGTTGCAGAGCCTTCTAGTAAGTATCTATCATTGTGGTCTATTGCCTTTATTTTCAGCAAATCTGTTTGAGTTGTGATCTCACTGAAGAAACTGAGTACTGTATTTATCGGCGTATATCGCGCACTTTTTTGCCCTGAAAATCAGGGCAAAATCGTGGGTGCGCGATATACGCCGATACCCGCTTTCCCGCGCCGAGTTTTGAATATTGCGCCGACATATACCCAGCGCAGTACTCTCGGGTATATTCGGCCAGTCTTGGCTTCTTCCGCGGTCACGTCCTGGACGTACAGGACGTGAGCGCGACAGTTGCCGAGCCTGCCCGAGTGTACTGCGCTGGGTATATGCTGGCGCAGTATTCATAACTTGGCGTGGGAAACGAGCGGGGAGGACGCAAAGACGCTGGACCCGCCGAAGAGGACACCGGACCCGCTGGGGTGATGATCGTTTGATCGAAACGCGTCAGGATTCTTGCTGACTCCACTGCTAGACATTTATACGCTTTGACATGTCTGCTGAAATGTGAGTGTAATGATTTACAGTGAGTGTTACAGTAAAGGTTTCAAACGTTATTACACTATGTACACATTTATTTTTCCTCCCCTAACTGCTATACTCTGAGCACTTTGGATTCTTTGCAAAGAGTCTACGATCCCTATGTGTTGGTCCTGGTACCACAACTTTTTTGGTTTCCCATTTATCATACAAGGAGTTGATTCGTATTGAAGTTCCATCCCTGTTTGCCACTAGAAGGTTTGCTGTCCGGACACCATTATACATAAGATTTAGTGACTCATTAAGTTTACGCTTAGTTGAGTCCACGCTTTCAGGTAAGCCTCCCATCTCTTCTTTGGTGGTGGATCTGCTATCAATCACTCTCTACATTTATTGTCACGTTTTTGGGACATTTGGATTAAGAATCATTTGAGATTCATCCCCTATTTATTTACCGTATCCACAGATATGAACTTTTGATCACTTGGTGATTAGTTTATGTGATGCTTCACGTGTTATATGTTTTTTCACCTATTATGTTTATAATGCTTTACAGTGTTACATAGTTACTTTCCACATAATTTTAGCGCTACATTTTTCTTTTGTTTTCACTTGTTTTATTGCAGAATTTATCCAATTATGTGGTGTTGGCAGCTTATTTATGTTTAGTTAGGTAGCGCGGTGCTATATGCAATATTGTATATATATCTTTTCTCCTAGCTTTATATAGCATGCTTCATTCACAGTTTCCCTTTTCTCTATGGTTCTACTCTACCAGGTAAATTAGTTTTAAAACAAGTAATCAATGACCTTTGTTGCTACAGTTACTGTAAGGCCGCGTACACACGATCAAATCTATCTGCTGGAAACGGTCTGACAGACCGTCTCAGCAGACAGATTTGATCGTGTGTACGGGCGAGCAGACGGATTTGTCCAGCAGACAGATTTTAAAGCCTGCTTTAAAATCTGTCTGCTGGGAACCCGTCGGACCGATATGTCTGCTGGTTAGTACGCTAACCAGCAGACATATCTGCCCGCACATGCGTCAAATGGATTCGACGCATGCGCGGAAGTGTTTTACTTCCTGGTGCGGTGACGTGGCGGCGTCAACGTCACCGACACGTCACCGCGCTGTCTGCTGGCGGGGATTTTGGTTTGATCGTGTGTACAGCGATCAAACCAAAACAGGCAGCAGACAAATCTGATCAAATCGGTCTGTCAGAACGATTTGAACAGATTCATTTGTTCGTGTGTACGGAGCCTCAAACATTTAATCCTCAAAATTCACTGAAGAAGCTGAGAAATCTTTGTATAAGATAGTTTAGCTTAGCCTTCTAGCCTTATCATTTCTTATTTATAAATTTGTTTATTAAAAAAAAATCCCAACTTTACAAACAAAAAAAAAAAATAAAACACACATTTTACAAACATACATAGGGCCAGATTCACGTATTCCAGAGCATCTTTGCTCTGGAGTAACGCTTCTGATTTGCGTTGCGCTGCCGAAATTTTAGGAGCAAGTGCTGTCATTCACGAAGCACTTGCTCCTAAAGTTGCGGCAGCGCATCACAAATGAGCCGGCGGAATTCAAATGTAGCGGGTACGGGGCGTGTAGTATGCTAACTACGCGCGATCCCGCCGCCAACGTACTGCG
The DNA here is from genome assembly GCA_029574335.1 of Rana kukunoris. Classification (NCBI taxonomy): domain Eukaryota; kingdom Metazoa; phylum Chordata; class Amphibia; order Anura; family Ranidae; genus Rana; species Rana kukunoris. The sequence goes on along the minus strand of CM056049.1, from coordinate 610,170,220 downwards.
CATGCGTCGAGTGTCAAAACATCCCCGTGCGCATGCTCCAAAATCTGTGAATGAACGTCAATGACGTCACATTCCCATTCATGACCGTTTTACGCAAGCGACGTTTTTTTTTTTTTTTTCCGACGCGATGACGACGCCTATACCTAACATAGGATACTCCAACCCCATGTAGGTATATCTATGCGCCGCGTATCCCGTCCGGAAACGTCGTATCGTCATTGCGTCGCGCCGGATTTTGATCGTGAATTGCCGATTTCCGCTCATTAACATATTTTTTGAGCGTAAATCGGCGGGAACGCCCCCGGCGCCATTTTTAAGTTGAAGTAACGATGCGATGGCGAAACTCAGTTACGCTGCTCGCATCGGAACTTCAACCCGGCGTTTCTTGTTTTCTGGTTACAGAAAACAGAAACGCCGGCTCAAAGCCACAGTTAGGCTGGCGGATCACTCGATCCGCCAGCGTAACCTTTCCTGAATCTGGCCCATAGTCTCAATATATACTCCTATTATACAATCAAGCTAATGTATATATTAACAACAGGTTGTATTTTCATTTCCCCTTATCTCAGATATTTCCTTCCCAATCCTATACCTTCCTGCTTTCCTCTCCAGCCTAACCGGCCTGGGAGGATATAGTAACTAAACAGAAATGGGCAAAAGCAGATAGGATATAATGGAGAGATGGAGCTGGATGACGGGATATACCTAAGGAGAGAAAGGGAGAAGAAAGAAAGAGAGGAAAAAAATAAATACAAATTATGTGTATTTACTGGGGGGGCTTCCCCCCCCGTGCCCTGTATAAGTGTAAAAAATTCTCTATCTAAGCGCCGTAATACAAAAAAAACTATAAAGGAAGATAAAAAAAAAACACATCACTCTTAAAAATGTAAAAAATATATTTGTGTACAAAGTAAGAAGGGAATCCTATTGTCCCCTATATATTTTAAATGGATTCTAGAAAAAAAAAAGGAAAAAAATAATATGTTAGTGTACAAAGTAAGAAGGGGATCATAATGCCCTTTATATATTCCATATAAGGTGAAATTCTAAGGGAGAAAAAAAAGATATATATATATATATATATAATGGAAAGGGGCCATCCCTCTATATTCGGGATGAAGTCCCCAAGTTTCATCTCCCTCTATCTCTATGTCCAGGACCAGAAAGACTCTTTCCCTATGTTCTTCCGTGCCTAAGCATCCAGCTCCCTGAATTCTCTCCATTTGTTTCATATCTCATCGTGTTCTGGCCTACATTCATTATGGGTTGAGATTAATTCCTCCATCCTACTAATCCTATCTATTTATTTTATCCATTCTCCTATTGATGCCCTTTTCCCTCCACTTCTTTGGAATTAATGCTTTAGCTCCATTCAATAGGAAAGGGACCAAAGATCTTCTATACTTTTTCCTAGCCATCCCCTTACCATGGAACAGACAATGCCAGGAATCTTGTTTCACTTCCTGACCACTTATCCTTTTAATCATTTTTAGAATCTCTACCCAATATACCTGTATCATGGGGCATTGCCACCAGATTGGGCATGTGTACCCTCCATTCCGTACCCTCTCCAACAGAAAGATGATGTTTCACTATTAATTCTATGGAGTTTCGTTGGGACATGGTACCATTTAGTACAAAGTTTATAGTTCATCTCTTTTTATTTTTGAGTTGATGTAGAATGGACAGAATCTAGTACCTGTCTTTTCTTATCTTCTGAAATATTTGGATTAAATTCTTGTTCCCAACTTTCTAATGCTTTCAATGTGCCAGTCTCTATATTAGATGTCAATATTTTATAGATATTTGAGATCCCCTGCCCTCCCATTCCTCCCTGCACTATAAGTTTTTCCAAAGGATTTAATACCTACACGCCCTACACGTTTCCTTCCAAGGTTTGATTTGGTTAACATGATAAACTTGGTACTGATTTCTATTTGTGGGCTGGTAGACCTTAAATTATACCTTCCCTACTCTTTTGACTATCCCAAAGTTTGTCTGGCATTTTGCTAGGAATTTTTTTTCAACAGTTGGCACCAGCACAAGAATTTGATTACCAGTTTTGAACTCTCTGATGGACCAGTTGTGCAATCTGCAAGTTTTCAGGAGGGTTTCATGAAGAGCATTCTGCTCTCTCCCAGGGGGTTAACCGGCATCTCTCCATGTTGTTAACTCGTTTGGGGACACTATATGGCTTTGAGTGCATTATAGTATTCTGCTTAGGCACAGCAGAGCCTGTATACTGGAGGACTCTGTTAACCGTTGTGATACTTTGGACTGAAGGATTATATCCATTTATATCTTGGCCACTAACCTATGGTTACCCCCCCTGTTTTGTTTTTTTTATCAAGTTTTTGTATATCATCCCTTGTTTAAGGCCACTATATTAGGATACCTGGAATATATGAACCACTTTATGAATCCTTGTTATGGGATTATTGGAGCCAGCCTCCTTTTCCTTCTTTTGCACATCACCCTTTCTTTAACTATTTGTTGAACAAGGCTGACTCTCTTGCAAGATAGTGAGACAAGTTTCTCCATTTTCCTGAAATCTACGAACCCCAAATGTGTCCTGACTAAGCTTAACAGCGAAACGCGTTCATGCACAAGGGCTCACTATATATCATGTGTCTTAATATATATGTTTTTTAATTTGTTTGTTTTTTCATGCTCCTTTTCATACCATATATATGTATTTTTTTCTTAATAAATGTGATTTTTCTATATTCTTCATTGTTTACTGTGCCTTCAAAGTCCAACCCTGGGTCACCTCCTGGGACCCTTTTCTGTATCTCCACAAATTACTTTGTGAGTGCTTCCCTTTCTTATTTCGACAGTTGTTTGCTCCCTTCCCCTTCCTGGCTAACATTTTGTCTTCATTCATTAATACCTTGGAGCTGAGTCATGCCTGATTGCGCCACAGCAGAAATCTTATTGATAAAAGCCTCCCTAAAGCCCTTTGCACAGTTCACAATATTGTTTTACTGAAGATCTCATACAGGCACTGGAGTTCAGCTTGGGCCTGTCATTGGTACAGTTTATTTTGGCAGGTGGGAAGGCTGGCCACAGGCTAGCCTGTATTTGTAGGAGGAGTCAGAAGGCTATTTATCCCTCCTCCCCCCACATCTCCGGCGTCGGTGAGGTTTCTGGGTAGACAGCTGTCGCACGTCACTTCCGGTTTTGTAGCTGAGCGGCCGGTCGGCTGCTGAGGTCTTGTGGTGGTTCCCCTCCTGGTGCTAACACGGGCTACATCGAGGGGGGCCGCCCGCCCGCCTACTTGTCACTGTGTTCCTCCCGGCACCATCCAGGCAGGGGCAGCCCGTTCGCTTCCCTCGGTCCTCACGCTGGGCATCGTGGGGTGGGGGGCTGCTCTCTTCTCCCCATGCTGCCACCTACCACCCCCTGTTACCAATGCTCACGCCGAGCTGGGGGGTTTGTCCGCTCACTCTCCTGGTGCTCACGTCAGGGATCCAGTGCTTGTTCATACCGGGGGGAGGGGGGCCGTCCATCTATCCACCCACCCACGTTGCAAGAGCTCCATCTTGTTTTGAGAAGGCCACCCGCTTCTCCCGGTGCTTGTGCCGGGGGAGGGGGGCCGCACATCCACCAGGCACTTACCAGCTCCATAGGGGCCACCCGCCTCCCGCGGTCCCGGGATTGGATCTGTGGGACGTCCATCATAGGAGCTGTAGGCTCCAGAAGGCGGGACTTTGCCGGCGCTCGGGGCTGTCAATTGGATGCAGTCTTTCTGACACTCGGGGCTTTTCAGGGACCCATTTGGAGCTCAAGCCCCCCTAGCCACACACTCCCGACGCCCCTGCATGACACAAAAACCTGACAAGGTGGCAACGGACGGCCCGTTGTGCGGGCCACTTGGCAAGGTCTGGTGGGCCAGGATTCGGCCCGCAGGCCTTGTGTTTGCCACCCCTGGTCTAGAGGAAAAGAGATTTCATCTCCAAATACAGAAAGGTTTCTTCACAGTAAGAGCTGTGAAAATGTGGCTTGGCTTCCTTTCAGAGGTGGTTTTGACTAGCTCAGTAGATTGTTTTAAGAAAAGCCTGGATACTTTCCTAAATGCACACAATATATGTGCGATTGGTGAGCCAGAGAAGGAATCTGCCGGTGGCGAAAGTTCACCATAAAGAATACAGATGACCAGATCGTCCCCGGCAGTCTCTCATGCTGCATACACATGATCATTTTTCGGCATGAAAAAAACTTAGTTTTTTTAAAAACGTAATTTTAAATGATCGTGTATGGGCTACACATAATTTTTCAGGTTCTGTAATTCCTATTACAAGATATATTTACATTTCTTGCTATAGGAATAAAAGTGATCATTTGTTTTTACACTTTCCCTTTAAAAAAAAAAAAAAAAAAACATGAAATAAACAATATATATATATATATATATATATATATATATTGTTTATTTTAAAGTGCCCCATCCCCTCTTATGCAGAAGCGAACGCATACGTATGTTGCGCCAACATATATAAAGGGGCGTTGAATCCACACATTTGAGGTATCGCTGTGAACGTTAGAGCGAAAACAACAATTCTAACCCAAGATCTCCTCTGTAACTCTAAACAGGTAACCTGTAACAAAATGTAAATCATTGCCAAGTCACATGTCACAACAAACATTTTCTGAATTTCTAAAACAGCAGCATAACATTGATATTTACATTGGAGGTATTTAGTAAAGATATATTGAACACAATGTAAGATAAATGTTAAGCAATTATATGTTTAACATGGCTCTAGAGTTCACCCCTTTGGAAACTTGGGGTAACATCCGCAACATTTTCACCGACTAGCCTAAGCAAGTTCTCTGTTGTAGGCAGGGCTAGCACTTCCACTAGGCAAACTAGACAGCCGCATAGGGTGCACTTCCACCTAGGGGCGCAGCTGACCCTTGCCTCACCTCTTCTTGAATGAATGAATGAATGAAAAACTTATATAGCGCGGCACATGCGAACCAAATCGCCTCTGGGCGCTTGTTGTATCAGTCTCTCTTGACATCAAAAGAGCAGAGTTTTAATCTGTCTTCTGAAGGCCAGGTGGTTTTCCTCCAACCGAATGCAGGTTGGCAAAGCGTTCCAAAGTCTGGGACCTTGGACCGCAAACCTTCTTTCTCCTTTGGACTTGAGTCTGGCTTTGGGTACTTTGACCAAATTTTGGTCACTGGATCACAGAATGCGATTGGGATTGAGGGGTTCTATTTTATCGCAAAGATATTGCGGGGCTTTCCCATGGATGCATTTATGAGTCAGACAGAGAGCTTTAAAAGCAATTCTGTCTTTTACTGGCAACCAGTGAAGGGATCTCAGCGATGGTGAGATTAATTCCCAGGGTTTTTTCCCAGTCACCAGTCTGGCGGACGTATTTTGTACGACTTGCAGACGTGCGATTTGGTACTTTGGGAGTCCGAGGTAGAGGGCATTTGCATAGTCCAGTCTGGAGTTCACAATTGTTCCCACCACGACTGGCACATCTTCTTTGGGAATGAATGGAATAAGTCTGCGGAGTAGGCGCAGCAGATGGTGAGATCCGCTGACTACTGACCCTATTTGTGCATCCATTGTCATGTGGGTGTCAAAAATGATCCCGAGACTTTTGACTTTGGCGCTAGGGGAGATGATCTGGCCCAGAATGGGTGGAGGTGTCCAGGTTATTGCCAGTTGACTCTTGCGACTGGCCTGAAACAGAAGAAGTTCTGTTTTAGAATTGTTGAGTTTGAGATAACTCCTAGTCATCCAATTTTCAATCGAAGAGAGGCAATTCTCTAAGCTGAGATGATGATCCTTTCTATTGCAAATACAGTTGCGTATCGTCTGCATATGAGTGATAAAGTAGTTGTTGACTACTGATGACTTCAAAGAGAGGTCGAAGATAGATGTTGAAGAGCACCGGTGACAGAGGTGAGCCTTGGGGGACTCCACATGACACTGTGCGTTTTCCAGAAGTGAACGGTCCCAATTTCACCGTTTGAGATCGGTTTCCCAAAAAGGAGGAAAACCATGGTAAATCACCCTCTGTGACTCCGGCTACCTCATTCAGCCGAGTCAGTAGCAGTTTGTGATCTACGGTGTCAAAGGCTGCGCTTAGGTCCAGCAGAACCAGGAGACAAGATTCTCCTTCGTCTGCGGCCTCCAGAACGTCGTCCCATATTTTGAGCAGTGCTGTTTCCGTCCCGTGTCCGGGACGGAATCCCGATTGCAGTGGATCGAGTAGGTTGTGGGTATCTAGATGCTGTTGCAGCTGTTGTACCACCACTTTCTCCATTACCTTGGAGAAAACGTTTAGCATTGTTATGGGACGGCGGTGATTTGGATCCTTGGGATCCAGGGTAGGTTTCTTCAAGATGGGCTGGATTGTGCCCTCTTTCAGCAGGGAGGGCACTATGCCTTCCTTAAATGACTGATTTATAAGCTGCGTAATGGGAGGTGCCAGGATATCGGCACATTCCTTTAGCAGCTTAGTGGGGATGATATCACTAGGCGAAGTGCTGTTACGCAAAGCGCTGATGATATTTTCTGTGGCATCGATGGAGATAGGTTCCAGCGTGAACTTTGTTGGTTGTAGCCTGTTCCTCCGGGTGCTGTGTGGTAGCTCAGGGGTATTGTTTTGCGGAATGCTTTCCCGGATTCCCTCAATTTTATTGATGAAGAAATCCGACAATTCATCGCAAAATTCTTGGGTGTCTGCGTTGGGGGCTTCAAGACAGTCTGGATTCATGGTCTGCGAGACCAGCTTGAAGAGATCCCGGGGGCGGTTTAAGGCGCTGTTGATAGCCATGGAAAAATAGTTTTTCTTGGCTTTGAAGATTTCTATGTGATATCTTCTTGTTGCTGCTTTGTAGAAGGCGAGGTTCGCCTCGGAAGCGTTTCTTTTCCAGGCGGCTTCTGCCCTTCTACGCTCTTGCTTCAGTAGCGATAGCTGGTTGTTGAACCAGCCTGCCTTGTTTTTCTGGGTAAAGACTTTGCGTTCTGGTGCTACTAAGTCGGCTGACTGTAGTAGGGCTGTGTTTATGGCGTCCAGTATGTCTGCGGCCGTTTGATCTGGCTGAATTGTTTTAATTTTATTTTCCAAGGTAGATTTGAAGAGTTCCGAATGGAGCTTCTTCTGAGATCTAGACCAGTGTGTTGTCACTGGCTTGGGTGTTTTTATCAATAGGGCAGTATTGGAAATTATGAATTTAATTGCATGGTGATCTGTCCATGGCAATGGTTCATTTTCCAAAATACTTACTTTCAGATTTTGTCTGAAGATAAGATCGAGTGTGTGACCTGAAGCATGTGTGGGCCCACATACTAGTTGCTGAAGGCCTAATCCTTCCAGATGGTCGATACAGGCGTCAGCCACGGGGTCTTGTGAGGAGTTGGCCCAGAGATTGAAGTCCCCGAGCAGCAAAAGGTGTTTGCTGGTTATGGCGTAAGTGGAGATGAACTCTGACCATGAGGGTAAAAACTGCGATTTAGGCCCCGGTGGCCTATAGCAGAGCAGAATACGGACGGTCTCCTGGGGGTTTGTTTGCAGTTGCAGAGTAAGGGTTTCCATAAATGGAAGCGAGTGCTGAAGGGCTGGTTTAGATATCACAAGATGCGTCTTATGGATCACCGCCAGTCCTCCTCCTCTTTGCCCTATTCTGTTTTCAGTGATGATCCGGTAGTGTTCTGGCACCAGTTCTCCAAGAATGGTGTTACAGTCGGCTGTGAGCCAGCTTTCTGTAATAAAGAGACAGTCTAAGTTGTTCTGTAGAATGAAAGCATGGATTTCTAATCGGTGTCTTACTGCCGATCTTGTATTGATCAAAGCACATGATATGTGCTTTGCTTGGGGTGGGTAGCTAAATTTTTTAACTGATGATCGTCGATCGATCCTCAAAAGTTGCTCAAATCTCAGGGCCTTTTTGGTGACGGCTGGTAGCTTTGTGGCAAATTGCCTCAGGCCCCAGATGATTTCTGCAGAATATTGCCGAACGGCCATATTCCGCCGGGGGGGGGGGGGGTGGTCAGGTGGCGGTGGGGAGTAGATTCCTTGAATCCTCTCTCCTATTTTTTAATTTGGTCCAGAGGAAGGCAAAAAAACCCTGGTTCAGCTAAGCCAATCTGCTGGGCAGGGAAAAAAATTCCTTCCTGATCCCTCTGAGGCGATCGGTTGAGACCCTGGATCAAATCTGATGATATTATGGGGGGATGGTGTGAAGGGAGTAGTTCCTGCTGGGGGGGTGTACCAAGCTGGCCGATGGCCTGATCTAGGGCCAAAGCTGGGCCACCCACTTGCTGAAATAACCCCAGAGAGGGGGTGGTTGGCTGCCAGGGAGGTGGATGGGGACATCTGTGGGTAGGGGGGTGTGATTGGGCGAAAGCCCCAGGGCGATGCAGAATGCTGTAGCCGTACGTCACTAGGCCGCAGTTGAAGCCGCAGACTTTCCTAAGCCACGGCTCCCGCGGACCTAGCGTGTCTGGCGCGGACCGGCGAAAACAGCAAGGGAACCGCGGCGGGGATGTGGGGACGGGCTGGGGGTACCTCTTTTGCGGACTGGGGCGAAGGCACCGGGGCGATGCAGAGAGCTGTAGCCGTGCGCCGCTAGGCCGCAGTTGAAGCCGCAGACTTTCCTAAGCCGCGGCTCCCGCGGACCTAGCGTGGCTGGCGCGGACCGGCGTAAACAGCAGGGGAACAGCGGCGGGGATGTGGGGACCTGCTGGGGGTACATCAATTGCTGTCTGGGTGAAGGGAGCTGAATTCCCAGGGCTGGTTTGGCGCGGCTATCCTGAAAAGGACGGCCGCCCTTGATCCTGGGGGGGACAGGCTGGATTACCTGTGTGATGGCTCAGATGCTCAAAGGAGGGGGGGAAGGAAAGCTGGAGGTGGAGGTGATCCGGGATCCGGGTAAGATGCGGCTGTGCTGGAGCTTGGCTGGGCAGGGGAACCCTGACTGCCTGCTAGCCTACACCTGCCTGGAGCTATAGCTCGCACGCTCCTACTCCTAGGAGCCGTGTGCCGTGGGAGCTCCTGTAGCTAATCCTGCTGCCTCAACTCAACTGACTGAATGAAACAGGTCTTCAATGCAATGCAAATATGCAAATGAGGGTGATACGCTGATTCTTCCTCCTTGTCCCCTTCAGGCTCCCGGCAGGACCACTGATAGGAGGACCCGGACAGCAAGGAGTTTGGTGCGGCTGCCGGGTGGTAGCCTTGCAGAGTGATGTGCAGCTTTCCCCCTCTCCCTCCCACCGGCTTTCACATTCTGGAGGGAGAAGAACAGACCAGTGTGACAGGCAGCCAATAGCGCTGCAAGACTGCCAACTTGCTCCGCCTCCCACCACCTCCTTAGCCAATCAGATTATCCAGCCCGCCACACTTGACCAGAAAATGCTAGTGGCCATAGCAGGGCAGGATGGAGAGGATCCCACCTACATACCTGAGCATGAATGAAAAGGATATGAGATCAAACATGTCACAATGCTGGCTGCAGAAATCTAATTATCAGTGAGTTCTAGTGCCCTGTGTATAGAATATGCAGTGATCAAGGGATGACTTCCTCTCTGTCTTCTCACAATATTATCTCTGTATTTATTTACACTGCACAAAGAACAGGAGAATGATGATTGGACTTCTGCAAGATGCTCCAACTTCAGCTGTATCTGTAGCTATTTGTGCCTGAGTCCCCTGTCAGACATCCATGATTTGTTTGACCCTTTCCTTGTTATCTTTTAAGAAAATAACTTGTCAGGCTGGGAGCTTCACAGACCTGTTAACCATTTACTGTCCTCCTGTGTTTAAGAATTGACTTAATAAAGTTTTTAGTTTTTTTTGACACTTTGTTATATCTTGTAAACTCCTATTTACATATAGTGCAGTGATCAATGTTTTTACACACTGGTCACTGCTGGGACTGCTTGTATCATCTCCACAGTTTCTGGCCTTTGCCTGTAGTATCTCCACAGTCTCTGACCCTCTCCTGTAGTACATTTTACAGTCTCTGATCCTCTCCTGTAGTACGTTTTGCAGTCTCTGACCCTCTCCTGTAGTACGTTTTGCAGTCTCTGACCCTCTACTGTAGTACGTTTTGCAGACCCTGACCCCCCTTCGTAGTACATTTTGCAGGCTTTACCCTCTCCTGTTATACATTTTGCAGTCTCTGACCATCTCCTGTAGTATCTCCACAGTCTCTGACTATCTCCTGTATCGTGTCTGCAGCCTCTGACCCTCTCCAGTAGTAGATTTTGCAGTCTCTGACCCTCTACTGTAGTACATTTTGCAGTCTATGACCCTCTCCTGTAGTATGTTTTGCAGTCTCTGACCATCGCCTGTAGTATCTCAACAGTCTCTGACCATCTCTTTTATCTTGTCTGCAGTCTCTGATCTTCTGTAGAACATTTTGCAGTCTCTGACTATCTTCTGTAGTATTTCCACAGTCTCTGACAATCTCCTTTATCAGGTCTACAGTCTTTGACCCTCTCCTGTAGTACATTTTGCAGTTTCTGACCCTCTCCTGTAGTACATTTTGCAGTTTCTGACCCTCTCCTGTAGCATTTCTGCAATAAAGGAGGGCTAAAGGCATGGTAGGTAGTAAGGCAACGGAGACCGCAGGCACAGTAGATAATGAGGAAAGGGGTCACAGGTGCAGTGGGAGGTGATGGAGTAGTGCCTAGGCACAAGTGGTGGTTAATAAAGGAGGGGCTGTAAAGAAAATATTTATGCAGCATACAGGGCAAGGGGCTTCATAATCCAGAGCCCACCAAAAACCTCAGCAGCAGGCCCATGATGCTTATAATCCAGGCCAGTGTGACATAGGTCGCACTTGCAATCAGCCTTGATTTTCCGCCACTGTAGCCACTTCTTCCGCTATTATATTTTTTTATAATGGCACACAGTGAAAGAATTAAAAAAGTACCATTAAAAGTACCAATAAAAATGGTCACACAATACGCTTTGGGATCTGTGATCAAAGGGTGTATTGTTCTATTATTTAATGACACTGCACAAACCAATTCAAACCAACTCAGACAGAGGATCAGGGGAAAATGAAAACCCTGCCTACAAGCTTTAATCAGACACTGCTACAGGTCTCAAGACTGCTATATACTGCTGATGAGAGAGGGTATTTAGCAGTTTATATTTACTAAAACTTTTGCATTTCCATGTTATGTGTACTGTGGGAGACCAGATAATGTGAATACAGGGTCCTGGGTTTAGTAACACCTTAAGGTTTAGGCAAATTATGTTCTATGGACGGTGGTCTGAGGAGGCCTGTAATGCACACAGTGAGTGCTCTGGATGGTCTGAGGGGGCCTATAATGCTGTACAGTACCCTGGACGATGCTCACAAGCTTTATAGGCGGAGAATTCATTCCTTTTTGTTTGTTGACGAAAATGCATGTTCATTTTATAGTTTACGTCAATGGATAGAAATATGGGCTAATTTTAATTTTGGATTTATCACTGAAAACATGCCACTGATAAAAATGATGATGAAAATATTTTTATGTTTCCAGCTCGCTTGCATTGCTATTATAACAACAAACCACCAAAATATTTCTAAGCTGGCTCTCATATAAATTATTACTTGGAAGATTTTGCATTAAACATGCTGTTTTTTCATGTTCGTTGCTCTTATTTATTCCCCTGTCCTTGGTTTCTCTTTTGTCCTGTGTATTTTGCTTTCCATCTATCTTCTGAATCTGTGTTGACATTTTGTGCAGAAATGGCCCTTATGTCTGCTCAAGCTAAAGACATTATTAAAATTATGCAAATTAGCTTCTTTATTCTTTTGTAAAACTCCTATTCCTGGCAATGGTACTTTTCTTGCATGTACACATAAAGGTATTTTGCTTTCTGAAGTTTACTTTTATACTTTTTTTTATGCATTAATCACCATATTCTGCAATTTTTAATGGCAAATTTAAGTCTACTGTCATCTTGCTTGACCTTCTGTTGATTGTTGGTTTTCTGTTTCCCCATTTTATTTAAAAGGAAGAGCACTAGCCTATTTGTAGCAAGCCCCAGAAAAACCTTCAATTGTATGTATTGTATGCAATGATTGCTTTCCATAAAGTTCAAATGTAGCATAATATAATCAAGTGTTTTCATTCTGCCACATGAGGTCCTGGGTTAGGAGCTTGGGGAGAGCCTGGTAAAGCATCACGTTGGGATCATCAGGACTAACTACTGCAGCTAATGGGAAATATCTGATTGATAATGGAGATAGCTTCTATTAATATGGTACACAATGCTGGAATCAGCTTAAATACTATTTCCATTCCTGGTGTCGAATCTGGAGGTCAATAAGGGATGTTCTGAACTTCCTATCCCTCGCTCCTCCATTATGTTTTGTATCCTAAAGAGACTGCTATCCATCTGTTCATATCCCACTATTGCCCAAGTAATTTAGACCAGGTAATTTGTCAGCCTATCCCAGTCTCTTAGGATTGAGGAACTTGTGGAGAGCCTTGGAAATCTTCCAGGGGTCAGGGGGGTGCTTCATAAAGTTCAAATGTAGTATAATATAATCACTAACTCTTTTCCCACTCTCTTTTCTGGAAGCATTTTTTTACTTCCCCAAATATATACTTTAAGATCAGCTGTTTGGTGATATCATAGGTCTTTTCTTTTCTTGCCTGGTGGCATGTAATGACCTGTGTGCTGCATTACTACAGTACAAGCGGGCATGATGCTGCATCCCCAGGTGGTGTGTCCATAACAGCCTGGGCTCATAGGAAGGGGTTAAAGTGATACTAAAGGTTCAGGTATTTTTTTTTTTAAATAACAAACATGTCATATTCGTTTTGCACAGAGTGGCCCCGGTCGTCCTCTTCTGGGGTCCCACGGCGGCTCTCGTGGGTCCTCCCCGCAATAGATAACCCCCTCTGGGAAGCTCTCTCTACCTTGCATTTGCGCTCCCAAGTCATTCACTCGGCGTCCATATGTAACAGCACTGGAGAAACCGGAGTGAACCACAACTGCGGATACAAGGACCTCAATGCGCTTCTGTATGCGACAACTCAGTATTGTCCCCAGGCTTCACTCCTAGCAACAGGAGTTTGGGGGGGTCTCTACATCATGTTTCTGTCACATAAAGAAGGGAGTTTATTTACTAAGGATGGAAGCATTACAACATGCGACCAGAGCTTATCGATTAAAATATATATTAGTTTCAAGGACTATATTCCATTACACCACTAAATGCGCATGATTATCAGTAAGGGACCCCAGGAGTTTGGAGGTTCTCTACATCATATCACCTGCAGCATGCAGGAATGTATTAGGTTACTAAGGGAGATGCCATGAAATAGCATCAACCCTTAGCCAAGAAAAGTTTAAGGCGAACATGTTCGAACTATTAGGCCGAGGCCTATAAGACATTTGTACTTATGCCAAGCTCGTAGTAATTGAGAGTTGTAGCAACAACTGGTACTTGTATATCACACGCACTGTAGTAAGGTAGTAGCATCTGTGTATACGTAGTAAAGTAGCTTAGGTAATTACAGTTGCATACTTGAGGTTATTCCTGTAGAGATATTAGTAGACATGTGCATTAATTTTCGTTAGAATGCATTTTCGTCCGAAAATCGTTTTTTTTCGTTATCGTTTTAACAAACGATAACGAAAGCGCAAGAAACTAAAAACCGAAAGATCCGACATAAAAAATGCTTTATTTTTGTTGTCGACATTATAGGGAAAAGATTTGACATTATAGGGAAAAGATTCGACATCATAGAGAAAAGATTCGACATCATAGAGAAAAGATTCGATATTATAGAGAAAAGATTAGACACTATAGAAATAATAGATTCGACATTACAGAGAATAGATTTCGATTTATGAGAAAATAGATTCGACATTATAGAGAATAGATTCGACATTATTACTGGTCATACAACATTAGAATTCTTGTAGGCGGAATATTCGAACGGAAATGTACGATTCGACGTAAAGATTCTACGTTCCGTCGAATATTTTTTTGACCATTCGACAGAAACCAAGTATTATTGGATTTTCGGACGAAAGCTATTCCCCAACGAAAAACGAAAAAAATCTAAATGATTTTCGGGAGTAACTAAATAAATTTATTTTCAAAACGAAAACAAAAAAACAAAACAAAATATTCCAGTCTGCACATGTCTAGATATAAGTATTGCATGAGAGAGGCAGTATAGCAGGACCGAAAAAAGGGGGTGATACTGCGCTGTCTAAATTCAATACAAAGAAAAAAAATTGCATGCGGCTTAAAAATTGTGAGATACTCACAACAAAAAACAGTGTAAATATAATGCAAGCTGCGCAACTATGAGAAGCTCTAGGATGATAAAGAGCAATACCAAACAGTAAAAACATGTATATAGTCCATCAACCTATTAATGCAAATGGAGGAACATCTGATGGTATAAAATAGCAATGAAAATTCTTGTGTTCAAGCAGATGGTGACATCACAAACAGGAACCTCAGAAAAGTGAAACTGATAGGAAATACACCTTCCCCGATGGAAAAACACTGTCCCTTACCAGAGGGGAAGATCCCAACTAGAGACCTTCTGACCGCAGATGGCTTTTTCCCCAGCCTGGGGGTTCAATGGCACGAAATCCAATGGTCAACAGCTCCTCCCGTGGTGGACAGGTGGTCAATGTTGGTTGATGGAAAATTATAAGAAAAGGGGGTACATAGTGTAAAACCATTTACCATTTATTAAATAAAATTAAAATTGCACTTACAAAAATGTAGGTAAAAAATGCATGTAAATATAGCCACGATTTGCGGTAATGGGCGTCAGCACGCCGTCTCCCTACGCCGTTTCGTCTAAACAGACTTCGTCCTGGGGCACTGAGTGCCCCAGGACGAAGTCTGTTTAGACGAAACAGCGTAGGGAGACAGCGTGCTGACGCCCATTACCGCAAATCGTGTCCAGGAGATATCGAGTTGTGCTAGCCGGCCGGCTATATTTACATGCATTTTTTACCTACATTTTTGTAAGTGCAATTTTAATTTTATTTAATAAATGGTAAATGGTTTTACACTATGTACCCCCTTTTCTTATAATTTTCCATCAACCAACATTGACCACCTGTCCACCACGGGAGGAGCTGTTGACCATTGGATTTCGTGCCATTGAACCCCCAGGCTGGGGAAAAAGCCATCTGCGGTCAGAAGGTCTCTAGTTGGGATCTTCCCCTCTGGTAAGGGACAGTGTTTTTCCATCGGTGAAGGTGTATTTCCTATCAGTTTCACTTTTCTGAGGTTCCTGTTTGTGATGTCACCATCTGCTTGAACACAAGAATTTTCATTGCTATTTTATACCATCAGATGTTCCTCCATTTGCATTAATAGGTTGATGGACTATATACATGTTTTTACTGTTTGGTGTTGCTCTTTATCATCCTAGAGCTTCTCATAGTTGCGCAGCTTGCATTATATTTACAGTATAGCAGGACCACTCCAAAAGTTTCTCTAGCAGAATCTTTGGAGCGGTGAGAAGAGCTCCTTACCATTGAAAGCAATGGGAAACAGCGGCTATACCGCCGCCAATGTGCCTCTGCCGGCGGTATTAACCCTTTTTCTACCACTAGCAAGGGTTAAAACTTCACCTCTAGCAGCCGAATACCGCCGCAACTCTGACAGTATAGCGCCGTTAAAAATAGTGGCGCTATACCGCCACCGCACCTTCCGCCCCAGTGTGAAAGGAGCCATACAAAATAGGCTATTATTTCAGTTGGGATTTGGAGTTTAGGAGAGAGCGACAAAGGATCGGCCCTCGGAAATTCAAGGCTCAGGTAAGTAAAACGGGGGCTTGGGGGGGGGGGGACACTGCAAGGTGTTTTATCACCTTAATGCATAGGATGCATTAAGGTGAAAAAACACGAGGGTTTACTTCATGTTTAACCAAAGAGACTGCAAACTAGAATGCACTTCTCCAATATCAGCCATTTTTACTTTGTTATATTAAAATATGGAGCATTTGGTTGTGACTGCATCATTAAAACACGTCTTCACTACAGAGATTTATATACTGCATATGTAACTGTTAGTTTTTTTGTTTGATAGACATTGTAATAAATGTTGTGTATGCTGCAACCCCCGATTTTGAAATCTTGCTATATATTAGGGGAAAACACTGAGGCAGGAGTGTCCATACCTGATACTGAATCTGCAGTACAGTTCAATAATGCAGAGCTTGATAATACCTAAGGCTCAGCATATGTGTGTGTATGTATGTTTGGGCATGCACACACAAGCAGTGCTACTGCCCAAGGCGGCCATCTTGCAGGGGGTGGCAATAACCACCTGCCATGCCTGTATATAGAAAAGGGATTGCAGAAATAAATTACATTGCCTATAATATAAAATGTAGTATAATATTGTATAAAACATTGCAACTCATATTCATATCATTCATGAGCTTTATGTAGCAAAAATGTTTGTTTTCAATGTTTCTCATCATGTATATGTGACTACATGTGGGCATGTGATTTAGATTATACATTTATATTGGTGCAACTGTGAATTCAAATAACAAATCATTGTACAGTGTGTTTTATTGCCCCATGCTTAGCTTAAAGTGGAACTATATTCAAAACCATTTTTTTTATTTTGAATAGAGAAAAAGAGGTTAATAACACCTGTCAGTTATTTTTTTGCCATCTGCGTCCCATTGGGGAGATTTCCCTTAACTTCCGGTCCCATAGCCAAAACAGGAAGTGAGAGGAAATCACTGCAAATTAAAGGAATTTCTTGGTGTCCCCGTTAGAAGTTTTTTCCTCTACTACTGTTCTGGGGACAACCCAAAATGTGTTATTTTCTTTTACTTTGACTTTCGAAGATAATTGTAAAAAGGGCAAACAGAGAGGATGAATCCTCCTTTGAAATGTGTCCCGCTTCTATGACACACTTCCTGTCCTCTTCCTGTTTGGTTCCATGCTGGGTTTTTGTCTCGCTTCCTCTGACATCATCCCCAGGCTCCAGCACCTTTGTGTTCCCTAAACACTCACAGCACAAGTTGGCTGTTATCTTGTGGACTTCCCTGGAAGCTTTATCATCAGACTAGGACTGCCCTGCCACTGAAACATCTTCTGGACACACTTACCTGCTACATGCCTGCTTCATCCACTATCTTGTAAGTGTTTTTAACCCCTTTAGGGGATATTAAAAGTTTTATACTTCTGCACTTAGAGGCGCCTTGTTTGTTTTTCAGTGAATCCTCCTAACAGAGGCACAGAGCATTAACAACAGACAATTCTAATCTATCTTCACTGTTCAAAACGAAAAATAAGTTTTGCCTATAGTGGTACTGTACTTTAGGATCTACCATCTGGTTCACATGCTCAATGTAACATTAAAATGAATGATACGTGCATTAAAGGTTCTGGAAATATATTTGGATGGAGAAAATATGCACTTATGTTTTGGCAGCTACTAGGAATGCTAGAAATAAAAATGTCATTAACTCCAATTAAAAAGAGCCAATAGATAACTCCTGCTAGTATGGGGTTCATTGTTTTTTTTCCAAGTCACTTGGTGAAGGTTTAATACAGAGTGGTATTACTTTAAAGTGGATGTAAACCACTTTTTTTTTATGTCACAATGTAGAGTATCATATCATTTGTGCCCAGTCTTGCCACACAGATTTAATCCAGCGCTGAGTAATCCTCTTTTATGTCCAGTGAAAACGAACAGCCTTCCAGATAAAACCCTGCCTAAAGCAAAAAGTCCGGAATCTCTCTTCTTGCTTTGAGTGAGAGTTTATTTACAAATATAGCTAGGACATGTTTATCATATGTTATGTTTTGTTTATCATAACATGAGGTGATATAACACATCCTAGTAATATACAATGAACTTTGGATCACCTCTTGTTATGATAAACATGTCCAAGTTCGATATGTAAATAACCTGTTACTGAAAGCAATAACAGAGATCCGGACTTTATAATTTGGCAGGTTTTTCTCTGGAATTCTGTTAATTTGCACTAAGCTTTAAAAGAGGATTACTCAACGCTGGATTAACTCTGTGTGGCAAGACTGGGCACAGATGATAGGAAATCTTATATTCTACATTGTGACATCAAAAAAAAATTTTTTTGGGGGTTTACATCCACTTTAAAGTTAATAAAAGAAGCAAATTGCAAGCAGAGTAGTTTACTGTGTGTGATCATCTAAGGTGGTCACCTTAGGCCCCAGGCCAGCATGGCCCCAAAATGCTCTCTCACTATCAAAGAGTTTGAACGTCTTGACCATAGTTGTACCTCTGAGGTCAGCTGTCATACGAATGTACAGCAAGGTCACATTTTCTGAAGTGAACACAGACTTTCAAATCAGGTGTTGACACATTACAAATTGTATGATTTTCCAAAATAATAGGAATAAACTTGGTTATATACAGTACGTAGTCTGGCCACAGTTGCACCTTAAAGAACAATTCTAGATGAATGCTTTCAGTAAACTATAAATGCTATTAAGTAAACATAACTTTGCTAAATTCAGAAATTCTGGATGAAAGCCTTCAGCAAGCCAGGGCCGAAAATAGGCGGGGGGGGGGGCAGGGGGGAACATGCCCCCGGGTGTCAACTTGAGGGGGGGTGCCAAATTGAGAGGGTCCAATGTCTGCAGTGCTGACACTAGCTCGAATTTGGGAGTTTGGATTGGATTGGACTGACTCTGCTGAGCCTCTGATCTGCATTTACAGAAAGCCAAGCTCACACAACATCAGCTGCTCTGTGTGCATGCACTGCCGCTAATCTCAGTGATCTGGACCCCGGAGATTCAGCCTTCTGACTTGCTGCCTTGAAGTCAGACCTGGACAAGTTGGGTGGCATTTTCTAGAACCAATTGGCTGTATTTTCCTGCAGCTGCTGAAAGACAGATTCAGCAGCTGCAGGAGGAAAATACAGCTGATGGCTATTGGCCCTAGTAAATGCCACCCTCTCCACCCCTTCTCTCTTTGTGCTGTCTGGGTCCCCCCTGTCCTTTCTACCACCCCCATGTATCACTGCCAGCTGCCCCTTTCACCTCCCTACTGGCTGCTGCAATGTATCAGGATGGAGGGTGGTGGGAAGGGGCTGGTAAATATGTAATTTTCCAGCCCCATCCTGTGTGTATGATCGATACTGATCACTAACTCTGTTAACTAATAACTAAAGCATAGTAAACTGCAGTGCAGCTGAGGCTGCAGAGAAAGGAATTGAAGAATTTGTGTCCTCAATTCTGTTCTCTGTCTTAAAGAAGTCCAGCCTGAGATTTTTAGGCTAGGCTTCTTCTCTGGGTCACAGGAGTGCAATTGTTTTGCACCCCTGTGACCTGTTTAGAGCGGAGAGCGGTCTGAAGTCCGCTCTCCTCTGACGTCACTGCCATCAGAGGGGGCAGCGCATCATCACGACTTCCCAAGTCGAGATCCTCCAGCTGCCCTTATTGATGGCAGTCTCAGAGTATCAGCGAGCTGCTGAGACAGCCTCTCCCTGCCCCTCCACTGCTCAGCTCTCCAATGAGCGTGGAGGAGCAGAGAGGAAAGCCACTGACTGACAGTCAGCGGCTTTCCTCTCGGGGATCTGTTCGGTGGCTCGGTTCTCAGTGCACAGACGGCGGGGGACAGATGGAGCATCGGCCTGATGCTCCATCCACCGAGGTAAGTATGAATCTAAAAAAAACTGTAAACCCATACTTCTCCTTTAAAAGTTATATTTCATCAAAGCCAACCAACGGGCTACTAAGAAATGATAGAATAAAATAAAAAATGCAGTAATATTGTTAAAAATTATTTAAAAAAATATTATTGTAAAAAATAAATACATACAAAAAAAAATACTGACAATGTCCACTGCCCTACTGACACCATTCTCTGCCCTACTGACACCATCCACTGCTTTATTGACACCATACACTGTCCACTGATCTACTTATACGATCCACGTCCTACTGATACCAACCTCTCCCCTACTGACCACATTCACTGCTCTCCTGACACCATCCACTGCCCTACTGACACCAACCTCTGCCCTACTGACACAGTCCAGTACCCTTCTGACACTGTCCACTGCTCTACTGAGTGACACTGCCAACTTATAAGGTAGGCCAAGTTCATATTTTTACAGTGACATTTGTTTTAGTAATCTTAGTATGGGGCCCCTAGGCTTACAGATGGCCACCACGCCAGGAGGCAGTGCAGAGGCGGGGCAGCTAAAATCTTGGGATTTTCACATCAAAAGCATGTCAGTTTCAAACATATCAGGGACAGATGTAGAAAAAAGGCTTACAGATGGCCACCACGCCAGGAGGCAGTGCAGAGGCGGGGCAACTAAAATTATGGGAAACACTGCGCTTAATAAAACATTACAAAATAATAAATTGACATGTACAAATGTGAGACTGTATAATGGCAGCCAGTATCAAAAATTTGTGATACAAAAATTAAAACATAGAAAAAAGAAAAAGATACGGCGCTGGATAAAAATGAAGACTGGATGGACAAACATATAACTACAGCGTATTGAAACTGAATAACGCCATAGAAAACCAACCAAGATGTATGAAAAAGGCTTATAAGCCAGGATATTCACACACTATAATATTACACCAGACTGTGAAAAAATATAACCAAGAATGTGTAGATAAAGATATAGGGCCAGATTCACGAACACTTGCGCTGGAGTATTTCAATATGCGCCGCGTAACTGTGATGATGCGCCGTCGTTTCTATGTGCCCGTACCCACCAAACTAGATGCGCCCAATAACGGGTCATTTGCGACCGGCGGAACGTTTTGACGCCAGAGTATCGTCAGCGCTTATTTTCGCTTGGCGCATCGGTCGCGCCCATTGATTTCCCCTGCAAATATGCAAATGAGGGAGATTTCCCAATTCGCGAACGGATTAGCACCATACGCTGGCTACATGCGCCGCGCGTATCTGGTCCGTCCGGCGCAAAGTTATTTCTACAAAAGGCTGCTTTATCTTTACTCCAGACGGTCACAGGTCAGCAGGAGAGCAGCTACAGCAGCGTTACCGACGATAGGAGCTTGCTGAACAACAACACTTGCAAGGACAACACCTCTGTGTGCCAACATGCCAGGGGCAATTGTGGTCCTAGAACTACTGATGGGTCCCCCGGAACGAAGGAGGTGGGCACGTGAGAGGATATACCGCACGCGCATGAACCTCTTTGGCATGGGTGATGAGGAGGTGTATCGCCTCTTCAGATTCAGCCCTGATGCAATACTTGAACTAACCACAACCCTGCAGGGTGACATCACCAGCAAGACACACCGCTCACAAGCAGTGCAGCCACTGGTGAAGGTACTGGCAACACTCCATTTCCTTGCAAGTGGATCATTCCAGCGTACAAGTGGAGTGGTGGCTGGGATGTCACAGTCCTCCATAAGCAGATGTGTGCACCAGGTTGTCCCTGCAATCCTCAGACGCATGTCCAACCAGTTCATCAGACCCACCACTGAGGAGCTGCGGCAGAAGGCAATGACAGATTTCTACAACATTGCCAGATTCCCTCGCACTGTGGGGGCCATTGATTGCACACATGTGGCCCTTCAGCCCCCCAGTGCCACAGAGCACATATACCGCAATCGGAAGCATTGGCATTCCATCAACGTACAGGTGATAGCTGATGCCCAACGCCTCATATGGCACGTCCGTGCCAAACACCCCGGGTCCAGCCATGACAGCTTCATATACAATCAGAGCCCCATCCCAGCAGAATTTAACCAGAACATGTATGGGGACAGCTGGCTGGTTGGTGAGTGACAAGGGAGTCAGGCATGACTATCCCCTCCCGTGATGCACAACAGAAGTCGCACATGCATGACTAACATTCTCCTGTCTTTTCCCTTCCAGGTGACTCTGCATATGCACTGGGACCCCATCTAATGACTCCTTTCCGGAACCCCCAAACCAGAGGAGAGAGAAAATACAACGAAGCACACATCAAAACCCGTGCAGTGGTGGAGCAAACATTTGGGCTCCTAAAGTCCCGTTTCCGGTGCCTGGATAAGTCTGGGGGGACCCTATTGTATTCCCCTACCTTTGTGTGTCAGATCATCGGTGCATGTTGCATACTACATAACTTTGCTATGAAAAAAGGCCTGCATATTGACATACGTGATGACCTGACCCCCGACCCACACAGTCCCCACCTGCCAGAGGACACCCAGTCTGCTGATGGAAGAGCAGTCAGGAGGGTCCTCGCTGTAGGCATCTTTGGACAATAAACCAAAACATTAATTACACAGACAATGCATGCATGTACACCACTGATGTCCCTAGATCACACACACCACATGCACATCACATTGGATTAGCCCAAGTCCAGCATGTAGGAGTTGGGAGCAGTAACGCCGCGTCAAGGCCCCAATGATGTCACTGTCCATTCACACACCTTTCACACGTCATTCATACAGCCGTGGGGTTTACTTCACCACCACGGCCGAGGGTGACACCCCTTACTTTCAGGAGTGCCACCCCCTCACATTCACACACCATTCACACTGTCCCCTGCACTCCTGACCGTGTGCAGTACAAAAAGAAATTAAAAATATCATATCCTGATAAATAAAATAAACAAAATCTCATAACCTGAGAAAAAGGAAAAAAAAACTCATGACCTGAGTATGTCCAAACAAAAAATATAAAACAAGAAAAAAAAAAAGGCCTCATCGGGGATGCCGGGGGCTTCTTCTGGGGCCCCTCTCTGGCTCCTCAGCTGCCTGGATGGAGTGGGTGGGGGTGGGGGGGCATCTGGAGGTGGCTGATCCCCAGGTGGGCCACTCCTGGCAGGTGTGGCCTGCATGCCCTCCATGGCCCTGGCTATCCGTCCAAGGTAGGAGTTCGTCTGGGCCTGCATCCGGAGCTGACGGGTGACCTGATAATGCTGGGCCCGCCGACTCAGCCTCCCCTGGTCCCGGATGGCAGCACTGTTGGCCTGGACGGCTGCAGTAAGGTGCCGAATATCCCCCTGCACCTCCCCCAAAGTGGTGACCACTGCAGCGCAGTTGCAGCTTACATCCTGCACTGCGTTGCTGAGGTTGGCAACGGAGCCCAGGCTGTCAGACACTTTCTGTAAGTGCCCAACTATGGCCCCCATCTGTTCCGTCTGCCTGGCGTGATCCCTCGCCAACTGGTCCTGGACACCATCAGACACCCCCCTGGTCTTCTGGGTCGCCTTCCTGGGGCCAGAAGATGGTTGTCCTCGGGGGGAAGGAGTCGCCCTTGAGGGGCTTCCAAGGATGGGGGAGGGGACGACAGACGGCCCAGGAGAAGGGGAGGAGACAGACAAAACTAAGGTAAAGTCCTGCTCTGCCACAGCAGGATCCTCTACAACCACCTCGGCAGGTGTGGTGTGGCCACTTTCCTCCTCCACAACCTCTTCACCACCCAGTGGCTCGGGCACACGATGGCGTGGGGGGGATGGGGTGGAATGCACGCTGACAGATGATGGCCCAGCTCCGTCATCTGTGGATGACACAAAGCAGACACATGTTGGTGGTCCCACACACTTGGCACATGTACCCTCCCCCCCCCAAATGCAAAACAACAAATAGGGGATTATAAAACACTTACCTGTCCTTGTGCCTTCCTCCATGGAGTCATAGCCTGCGACCCCCTCCACCTGCTCCCTCTCCAGGCAGCGTGCGACCACCTCCTCCTCTGCGGTCAGGGTGACAGGACATGGGGGACCACCACCTGTGCCCCTCTCATACCCCCTGATGGAGGCCACCTTGTCCCTCACCTTGCGCCGCAGATCATTAATTTTTTTTTTGTATGTCCCCAGCAGTCCGGGTGGAGTACCCCAAGACATTGACCCTGGCAGCAATGGACTCCAGGATGCCCTGCTTCCTCTCCCGGCTGGTCTTCCGGCTTTTTTTGCCATGGAGAAAAGCATTATCCGTCTCCATTGCCGAAATGATGAGCGAGACCTCCTGGGCATTAAAATTCAGGTTCCTCCTCTCTCTGGGGGTAGCGGGAGCAGCCATCACCAAACAAAAGTATCTTCCCTGGGGTGGGGGGAAGCGGAAATACTTTTGCGCCGGAATGGCGTTTCCGCCAGCGCTTTTAAGCGCCCAGCGGAACGCATTGCGCTGACGTTTCCCAGGAAGTGGTGCCGACGGAAGTTGTGAGCATGCGCACAAGGGGGCGAGTGGAGCCGCACTCACTGCGCATGCTCCGTGGATGATGCGCTGAACGTAAGCCTCTGCGCTTGGCTCCGCCCATCATTTACATATGATCACACCCACTTCCACTTGCGTCGGGTTACGCCAGCGCATTATCGTTACTCTGGCGCAAGTTTACGCGCAACTGCTATGTGAATTAAAGGACTTGCGCTGAAAGGGTCTTCAGAGTAACGTAAATGAGAAGCGTTACTCCAGAGGAAAGATACTCTCATCTACCTGAATCTGGCCCATAGTGAAAACATTCCCACGCTGATCATATGCACCAATACTGTGTAAAAAACATAACAAAAAAGATCTTATTCCATTTAGATATCCACAAGGGAAATGATGATTAAATAATAGAGAGAGTCCCAGAAATGAAGTTCTGCGGGTCATCAAAGGAGGTGGAAAACGGAAAGTATAAGTAGGCTTGATTCACCAGTAGAGGCACCCAAAGTGAAGATGTAGTCTCCTTACCGACTATACTGACCACTATGCTGGTCACTCTGAGCCCGGGGGTTTAAGGTCTCCCTCCTGACCATCTGTATATTGTCTAGATGGCTCTAGATTGACTCTCTCCATAAATGGACAACATAAAAAGAAAAAAGGACCATAGCGTGATACCAGAGAATACAAAAGGGTTTATTGTACTAAAAACTGTTTGCACTCACATTTACGAGGTAAACAGACAGCGGTGTATAATGTAATGAAGCCGGCGGCTGCGCGTCCCGTCCTGCTCGTGTTCGTTCAGGGTTTCCTCTCGGAATAGCGTGATGTCGTCGGTGCCGCAAGCCACGCCTACGCGTTTCGTCACCACGGACGTCGTCTGGGATTGGCTGCGTACATCGCGTCATCACGCTTGCCCTTAAATAATAGCGATCCGCCATCTTGAGTAAGGGCGTCGTATTTAAGTTAAGGGAAACGGACGAACGACTAAGTGGGGATAGTGACAAACCACTTAGGAGTGAGGGGGATATAGATAGAAAGTTAATACTGCCATCTTGTGGCAAAAAAGAGGAAATACAACAAAATAAATACACGAGCATGAATAAGAGACGGGCCGCTGGTTTATACACTGTGTAAAATCAATTTACAACAAAAATGCCATAATACATTATAAATACATTATAGATATGTTAAAAAACGTTCATAATGAAATAAAGCAATATAAATTAAATTGAATTAAAATAAATTGACTCCATATTTATTAACAAAAATTTATATGAAAGATAAAAATAGAAAAATATAATAAAATATAAAAATATGGAATTAAACGTAATCAGGAATTATTTATAAAACAGTTGATGTCCCAGTCTACGTTTAATCCGTACGGTATGTAGGAACGCATATCAAATATCCATCTAGTCTCAATTTTTGAGATAGCTCTCACCCTGTTGGTGCCCCTCCAATGAGGGCGGAGCTTCTCAATGGGTACAAATAATGTCCCTTTAATTTGACGATTGTGGAATTTATCAAAATGTTTAGATAGATTATGTTTTGAATATCCTCGACTAATATTGCCCACATGTTCCTCTAAGCGAACATGTGCAGCTCGCTTGGTGCGGCCTACATATTGTTTAGTGCATGGGCACTGGATCAGGTATATTACGTATTCACTGGAACACGTAATAAAATAATCAATCTCGTACTCCTTCCCAGTTTGTGTCGACTGAAATTTTTCAAGTCTGCGCCCTTTAAACGAATTTAGTTCACATATCTTACATTTGCGACATGGGAAAAAACCTTTCAAAGTCTGAAAGAAAGATAACATTTTTGGGGGGTCAATAATGTTAGGGGCAATTTTCTGTCGGAGGGAAGGTGCACCTCTAAAAATGACCACTGGTTTTATAGGGATAACAGGGCCAAGTATTTTGTCATTTTTCAAAATGTTCCATTGTTTATTGAGAATTTTTTTGACTAAATAATGCTGACTAGAAAAAACAGTTATCATGGAATATCCAAACTGGTTATCAGAGGTGCGGTTCACAGTTGGTTTTTTGGTGAGCATCAAATTCCGATCCATATCACTGACTGTGCGTATGGTGTCGTCTATTAGTGTCTCAGAATACCCTTTCTCTATGAATCGTTGCTTTAAGACTTGTGCCTGTAATTGATAGTCAGGTAAGGAGGTACAATTCCGCCTGATTCGTTGGAACTGTCCTTTAGGGACTGCTGCAAGCCAACTAGGGTGGTGGCAGCTGCTCAAGGGAATGAAAGCATTCCGATCGGTCACCTTAAAGTGGGTGGTAGTGGTCAGAGCCCCTTCATTTATTTGAATATTGAGATCCAAAAAATGTATTTGGGATTGACTAGTTTCGTATTTCAAACAGATACCTCTGTCATTAGAGTTAAGTCGTATGAAAATTTTTTCTAATGAGGATAAATCCCCTTCCCATAAGATTAGAACATCATCTATGTAGCGTTTCCATAAACGCAGTTCTTTGGGTGGATTTTTGTCTATAACGTCCCTTTCCCAATACGCCATAAAAAGGTTGGCGAGGCTGGGGGCAAATTTAGCCCCCATTGCAACGCCGCAATTCTGTAAATAAAATAAACCGCCAAACCAAAAAAAATTGTGACTGGTTGCAAATATTAAAAGATTGATGATAAAATCTTTTTGAATGAGTGATAAAGATTTGTCATTTTGCAAATAGAATTTCACCGCCTCTAGACCATGGTTGTGTGATATAATGGTGTAGAGGGAGGTGACATCTGCCGTTGCCATAATAAAGCCATCTTTCCAATTTATATTCGTCAGAAGGTTAATCACTTGAGTTGTGTCTCGTAAATATGAGGGTGTGATTGTAACTAGTGGTTGCAAGCATTCGTCAATATATTTGCCGATTCTCGCAGTGACGGAGTCTAAACCACTAATGATCGGCCGGCCGGGAGGTTTAACTATGCTCTTATGCACCTTGGGTAAATAATATATAACCGGCACTCGAGGTGCTGAAGGTATTAAATGTGATTTCTCTTTCTTATTCAGAATGCCCAAGGAGTATCCCTCATTAATCAGTGACGTCAATGCTTTTTTGTACTTAACCGTAGGATTACATACTAACTGTGTGTATGTTGTGGCATCAGACAACAGTCTGTGCATCTCTTCTAAATAATCGGTTTTGTTTAAAATGACCACACCACCACCTTTATCGGCAGGTCTAATTATGATGTCATTACATGCACAAATTTGTTTCAGATTACTCTGGAGCGTATAGTTACCCCTATTTTTGGGAATTGTTAAAGCCGTAATATCTTTAAGAACCATCTCCTTAAATGTTTGAATAGAGGGGGCTGTGAAGCTAGGTGGGTTAAAGAGAGAAGCATTAGCTAGTCTAGTGTGTTGAATAGGAACATTCACTATGGAGTTACCCGTAGTGATTTCGGCTGTGGGCTTGGGTATCCGGATGGAAGTGCTTATAGAAGAAGCAATTTGGCTCGAGTTGCCCAAAGGGTTAAGCAAAAAGTGCCGTTTAATGTTTATCTTCCGGATAAACTTATGGGCATCTATGAATCTTTCAAACTTGTTCAGTGTATGTGGTGGTGCAAATTTAAGCCCCTGATTAAGTATCAGCTGTTCACCTTTGGATAATTGTGCTGAACTTAGATTGAAAACACCATTGATAGCTATTTCTTCCTTCTTTTTGGACCTGACCCTGCATCCATTCCTAATCACATACACCCTCCTGGTACCTCCTCCCTTCCGGTCTCTACACGTTTGAGTTATGCTGGAGCAGTGGCGCAAGATAATCATAATCCACCACACGCCCAACAGAGACATACTCCTGTGAGACCTAGGAATAATAAAAGTAAACCGAGGAGGCACAACACACAATCTGGACAGATTCCATCCAGACCTCTCAATGATAGAAACTTACCCACGAGAGGGGCAGGATCACCTCACAAACGAGTCCCATACCCTCACCATTCTACCTATGAGGTAAATCGAGATCAGGGCAGGTCTCACAATTCCCCATTCAATAGATATTATACACATGAAAAATTCAATGATGACCCTAGAGATGTATTTCGTAACCGTCGTCCTCAAACCTCATACCGAAATAACTCTACTCCAATATATAATAGGTTTGCCCCTCTCTCACAACATTATTATGATGATTTTGAGGATGAACCTATCATTTCTGATCATCCTAATCAATACACAGGAAATGCGGTCCTCAGACAAACTAGGTACGAAACGCCCCCTACAACGGGCAGACTTGAAGACTCTCGCCGTTTTTTTCAATTGGCCAACATCAGACCCAAAAGGGGCCACGAAGACAGAGGGGAACTAGAGGGGGCCGGAGGGTCAGGTCCAAAAAGAAGGAAGAAATAGCTATCAATGGTGTTTTCAATCTAAGTTCAGCACAATTATCCAAAGGTGAACAGCTGATACTTAATCAGGGGCTTAAATTTGCACCACCACATACACTGAACAAGTTTGAAAGATTCATAGATGCCCATAAGTTTATCCGGAAGATAAACATTAAACGGCACTTTTTGCTTAACCCTTTGGGCAACTCGAGCCAAATTGCTTCTTCTATAAGCACTTCCATCCGGATACCCAAGCCCACAGCCGAAATCACTACGGGTAACTCCATAGTGAATGTTCCTATTCAACACACTAGACTAGCTAATGCTTCTCTCTTTAACCCACCTAGCTTCACAGCCCCCTCTATTCAAACATTTAAGGAGATGGTTCTTAAAGATATTACGGCTTTAACAATTCCCAAAAATAGGGGTAACTATATGCTCCAGAGTAATCTGAAACAAATTTGTGCACGTAATGACATCATAATTAGACCTGCCGATAAAGGTGGTGGTGTGGTCATTTTAAACAAAACCGATTATTTAGAAGAGATGCACAGACTGTTGTCTGATGCCACAACATACACACAGTTAGTATGTAATCCTACGGTTAAGTACAAAAAAGCATTGACGTCACTGATTAATGAGGGATACTCCTTGGGCATTCTGAATAAGAAAGAGAAATCACATTTAATACCTTCAGCACCTCGAGTGCCGGTTATATATTATTTACCCAAGGTGCATAAGAGCATAGTTAAACCTCCCGGCCGGCCGATCATTAGTGGTTTAGACTCCGTCACTGCGAGAATCGGCAAATATATTGACGAATGCTTGCAACCACTAGTTACAATCACACCCTCATATTTACGAGACACAACTCAAGTGATTAACCTTCTGACGAATATAAATTGGAAAGATGGCTTTATTATGGCAACGGCAGATGTCACCTCCCTCTACACCATTATATCACACAACCATGGTCTAGAGGCGGTGAAATTCTATTTGCAAAATGACAAATCTTTATCACTCATTCAAAAAGATTTTATCATCAATCTTTTAATATTTGCAACCAGTCACAATTTTTTTTGGTTTGGCGGTTTATTTTATTTACAGAATTGCGGCGTTGCAATGGGGGCTAAATTTGCCCCCAGCCTCGCCAACCTTTTTATGGCGTATTGGGAAAGGGACGTTATAGACAAAAATCCACCCAAAGAACTGCGTTTATGGAAACGCTACATAGATGATGTTCTAATCTTATGGGAAGGGGATTTATCCTCATTAGAAAAAAATTTCATACGACTTAACTCTAATGACAGAGGTATCTGTTTGAAATATGAAACTAGTCAATCCCAAATACATTTTTTGGATCTCAATATTCAAATAAATGAAGGGGCTCTGACCACTACCACCCACTTTAAGGTGACCGATCGGAATGCTTTCATTCCCTTGAGCAGCTGCCACCACCCTAGTTGGCTTGCAGCAGTCCCTAAAGGACAGTTCCAACGAATCAGGCGGAATTGTACCTCCTTACCTGACTATCAATTACAGGCACAAGTCTTAAAGCAACGATTCATAGAGAAAGGGTATTCTGAGACACTAATAGACGACACCATACGCACAGTCAGTGATATGGATCGGAATTTGATGCTCACCAAAAAACCAACTGTGAACCGCACCTCTGATAACCAGTTTGGATATTCCATGATAACTGGTTTTTCTAGTCAGCATTATTTAGTCAAAAAAATTCTCAATAAACACTGGAACATTTTGAAAAATGACAAAATACTTGGCCCTGTTATCCCTATAAAACCAGTGGTCATTTTTAGAGGTGCACCTTCCCTCCGACAGAAAATTGCCCCTAACATTATTGACCCCCCAAAAATGTTATCTTTCTTTCAGACTTTGAAAGGTTTTTTCCCATGTCGCAAATGTAAGATATGTGAACTAAATTTGTTTAAAGGGCGCAGACTTGAAAAATTTCAGTTGACACAAACTGGGAAGGAGTACGAGATTGATTATTTTATTACGTGTTCCAGTGAATACGTAATATACCTGATCCAGTGCCCATGCACTAAACAATATGTAGGCCGCACCAAGCGAGCTGCACATGTTCGCTTAGAGGAACATGTGGGCAATATTAGTCGAGGATATTCAAAACATAATCTATCTAAACATTTTGATAAATTCCACAATCGTCAAATTAAAGGGACATTATTTGTACCCATTGAGAAGCTCCGCCCTCATTGGAGGGGCACCAACAGGGTGAGAGCTATCTCAAAAATTGAGACCAGATGGATATTTGATATGCGTTCCTACATACCGTATGGATTAAACGTAGACTGGGACATCAACTGTTTTATAAATAATTCCTGATTACGTTTTATTCCATATTTTTATATTTTATTATATTTTTCTATTTTTATCTTTCATATACATTTTTGTTAATAAATATGGAGTCAATTTATTTTAATTCAATTTAATTTATATTGCTTTATTTCATTATGAACGTTTTTTAACATATCTATAATGTATTTATAATGTATTATGGCATTTTTGTTGTAAATTGATTTTACACAGTGTATAAACCAGCGGCCCGTCTCTTATTCATGCTCGTGTAGTTATTTTGTTGTATTTCCTCTTTTTTGCCACAAGATGGCAGTATTAACTTTCTATCTATATCCCCCTCACTCCTAAGTGGTTTGTCACTATCCCCACTTAGTCGTTCGTCCGTTTCCCTTAACTTAAATACGACGCCATTACTCAAGATGGCGGATCACTATTATTTAAGGGCAAGCGTGATGACGCAATGTACGCAGCCAATCCCAGACGACGTCCGTGGTGACGAAACGCGTAGGCGTGGCTTGCAGCACCGACGACATCACGCTATTCCGAGAGGAAACCCTGAACGAACACGAGCAGGAGGGGACGCGCAGCCGCCGGCTTCATTACATTATACACCGCTGTCTGTTCACCTCGTAAATGTGAGTGCAAACAGTTTTTAGTACAATAAACCCTTTTGTATTCTCTGGTATCACGCTATGGTCCTTTTTTCTTTTTATGTTTTCCATTTATGGAGAGAGTCAATCTAGAGCCATCTAGACAATATACAGATGGTCAGGAGGGAGACCTTAAACCCCCGGGCTCAGAGTGACCAGCATAGTGGTCAGTATAGTCGGTAAGGAGACTACATCTTCACTTTGGGTGTCTCTACTGGTGAATCAAGCCTACTTATACTTTCCATTTTCCACCTCCTTTGATGACCCGCAGAACTTCATTTCTGGGACTCTCTCTATTATTTAATCATCATTTCCCTTGTGGATATCTAAATGGAATAAGATCTTTTTTGTTATGTTTTTTACACAGTATTGGTGCATATGATCAGCGTGGGAATGTTTTCACTATATCTTTATCTACACATTCTTGGTTATATTTTTTCACAGTCTGGTGTAATATTATAGTGTGTGAATATCCTGGCTTTTAAGCCTTTTTCATACATCTTGGTTGGTTTTCTATGGCGTTATTCAGTTTCAATACGCTGTAGTTATACGTTTGTCCATCCAGTCTTCATTTTTATCCAGCGCCGTATCTTTTTCTTTCTTTTTTCTATGTAACTATGTGACTGTAGGGCTGCTAAATAATGGGGAGTCTCTACTAGCATTAAACTGCGGACATTTCATTCCACTCATCATTTGCTCCAGAACATTTGGCGGTCTGTTGGCCTTTGGGATTGAGTGCCCAAACAACTCAGCCCCACTGTCAAGTCCTCACAAGGCTCAATACCAGTGCTCAGGCTCTCACCGATACATCTTTGCTTTGGGCACACATGGCAACATGTCCCTCCAGCTCTGTCTGTCCCAGCGCAATGAAATTACCTTTCAGTGGCTCAATCCTCCAGATCTCTGGCCCTCACCAGGCTCTTACCCAGTGTAGGCATGCACAGCAACAAGTCCGTCACTTTGGTTTTCCCATACTATGTGCCCAGACTTTAGCATATTTGTCCGGGAAACTCCCAGTTTTCTCCTCCTCTGATTCAGGGCCCTTTGGGAGTTAAAGTCCACAGCCCACTCCACTTACAGAGCAGCACTCCTCCAAAGAACTACATGTCCCATGATCCTGCTCTGTGCAGCATCATCAATTCACTCCCTGTGTATTACTAGCACTGCTGGGGGGGGGGGCACAGAGCTACGTAGTGGGGGGAGAGAAGCAGCAAGGAAGAGCTGTAGCTGAACTTCCACAGCCTTTTCAGCAGCACTTAAGCCCTGTACACACGGCCAGGATTCTCATCAGAAAAAAAAATTGTTTTTCCTGACGAGATTCCTGGCAAGATTTTCTTGCCAGCGAGTGTACACACGCACAATTCAAAAGAACCGCCATTCTTTTGAATGGCACAAATGCGGTTATGTCATGGACTACGACGAGGATGCTCTCGTCACATTCGATGTCATCGCCACCATCTTGCTTTACCCTACCTATGCCTTGGAAGCTACCGGGCATGCGTCAAAGTCATTTCGAGCATGTGCGGGTTTCCATGGAGACAGGTAAGTATACACACGCTCGGGTTTCGCGGCAGGAAATCACTACCGAGAATCACACAGAGAAAATAAAGAGCAGGTTCTCTATTTTTTCTTATCTAGATTCTGGTCAGTTTTCTCAACGAGAAACCTCAAAGCCTCGTACACTCGCACGGTTTACTCGGCCAGCAGTTTTCTTGCTGTTTCTGGCCGAGAAAACCGTGCGTGTGTACGAGGCTTCAGGCTGGGAGCTGGGGGGGGGGGAGCAAACCTAAGCGCTCCTTTAGCCTGCGGGGCACCTAACTACATGTGTAAAAGTTGTCCACAGTGAACTCATTATTTATGACTTTATTAAATAGAAGAAGAGTAAGTAAATATAAAACATCAGGTGTACTGTTTCTCTTTAATTTTTACAAGCTATTACATGGTACGACACCATGAAATTTCAGTTTTCTGTACTATACACAGTAGATTATGCAGTGGAAAAAACTGTGACCTTATTTTTCGCAGTTAATGTTGAGTGGAAATAGTGGAGATTTAAATGACCAAATCTAGCACACTTCAGGTCACACTTAATGCACTGTTAATTATTTATTTATACTAGTTGGAAGATCATAGAAAAGCACATCATTCTTTAAATGGGATTCTATCTTCAAAAAATTAGAAATTCTATTTTTAATTTCCATTTTGTAACTAACACCTCTGCAGAAATTACTGCTTTAGGCTATATATGCATGGCTGGGTGAGAAATGGAGAGCAAGGCAGGAAAGTCTAAGGAGTTGTGTTCTATGCAAAAACCGTATACAATGCCTGCAAAAAAATGGATTGAAAAAAAAACACGAGGGAGAAATGCCACAAGATTCTGACATCAATTATTTTCATGCTTTGTGTTGGCAGATGTATTGTTTTGCTTTAGAGAACATATATACATATTTCCCAACTTTCTGTGATGGGAAAGAGGAACACAATGTAGCACAAAGTGTGTAGGAAAGGCCATTCCCCTTCCACTCCCCCACTTCCCCAATCATGTGGACCGTGAAGAATTAATATGCAAAAATTATTGGTTAAACAGATTTTCTACACTTTTTCTTTTATACTGGCTTTTTTCACAATAGCAACTGCAATCATTTAGAGGTTGGGAGAAAGGAAAATGTATTTCCTTGTGATAAATAGTACATTTTTCTAGTGGTCTATATATTAAGCCAAAAACTAAGGAGGAAAGAGAGACAGAGGGAAATGGTCCCCAAAGACTCTCCCTCCAAAAGAGAGCTACGTGTATGCTATTCTGCTTTGTCCTTATCTCTCACCTCATGTAACAAAAATCTGATGGGGAAAGGCTTGACTTCTCATAGCTATGTGAACAAGTCCTAACTGTTTACTCCAGCAGGGACACAGGGCTTTGGCAAGTCCTGTCTTCTAAAACAGTGGTCATCAACCCTGTCCTCAGAGCCCACTAACAGGCAAGGTTTGCAAGATAACTGAAATACATCACATGTGATATTATTTGCTGCTCAGTGATTGGAGTCAGGGCCGATCCTAGGGTCACAGGCGCCTGGGTGCAGAAATATTTCTGGTACCCCCACATGGGTGTCGTCATTTTACTTACCCCTTCCCTTTACAAATGTTTCTATGGCAATGACTCAACCACAGAGATGCTCTCCCACAAAGTCTTAATTAATCTGGGAACCCTACATGATCTCCTAACAATAAACAAAATACAGGAAGAGAAGCAGAGTACTTTAATGTTGATAAATGGAAAGTTATGCACTTGGGGGCTAAGAATATGCATGCATCATACATACTAGGGGGAGTAGAACTGGGGGGATCTGTAGTGGAGAAGGATCTGGGGTTTTGGTAGATCATAAGCTCAATAATGGCATGCAATGCCAATCTGCGGTTTCCAAAGCGAGCAAAGTCCTTTCTTGTAATAAGAGAGGTATGGACTCCAGAGAGAGAGATATAATTTTGCCCCTGTACAAATCATTAGTAAGACCTCATCTGGAATATGCAGTTCAGTTTTGGGCTCCAGTTCTCAAGAAGGATATTGGGAAACTGGAGAAAGTGCAGAGAAGGGCAACCAAACTAGTAAAAGGCATGGAAGAGATCAGCTATGAGGAAAGATTAGAAGAACTGAATTTATTCACTCTTGAGAAGAGGAGATTAAGGGAAGGAATGATCAACATGTACAAATATAAAAGAGGTTCATATAGTGAACTTGGTGTTGAGTTATTCACTTTACGGTCAACACTGAGGACAAGGGGGCACTCTTTAAGTCTAGAGGAAAAGAGATTTAACCTCCAAATACGGAAAGGTTTCTTCACAGTAAGAGCTGTGAAAATGTGGAATAGACTCCCTCCAGAGGTGGTTCTGGCCAGCTCAGTAAAGTGTATTAAGAAAGGCCTTGATTCTTTCCTAAATGTACATAATATAACTGGGTACTAACTATTATAGATAACGTTGATCCGGGGAATATCCGATTGCCCCATGGGGGATCAGGAAGGAATTTTTTCCCCTGCTGTAGCAAATTGGATCATGCTTTGCTGGGGTTTTTTGCCTTCCTCTGGATCAACTGTGGGTATAGAATTGGGTATATGTGATTGTACGATAATATTATCATTTTATTTCTTATGGTTGAACTTGATGGACTTGTGTCTTTTTTCAACCTGACTAACTATGTAACTATGTAACTTTATTAGGACCTGGAGGGGGGCCCTCTGATGGACACAGAGAGAGTTTCTGTTAAAGAGTCTGTTTGAGCCCCCAGACATACTACAGAAGATGGTCAGAGACTGCAGACATAGTACAGGAGATGATTGGAGACTGCAAACACAATACAGAAGATGATCAGTGACTGCAGACATAGTAAAGGAGATGGTCAGAGACTGCAGATATAGTACATGAGACGATTAGAGACTGCAGACATAGTACAGGAGATGACCAGAGACTGCAGACATAGTACAGGAGATTATCAGAGACTGCAGACATAGTACAGGAGATGATCAGAGACTGCAGACATAGTACAGGAGATGATCAGAGACTGCAGACATAGTACAGGAGATGATCAGAGACTGCAGACATAGTACAGGAGATGATCAGAGACTGCAGACATAGTACAGGAGATGATCAGAGACTGCAGACATAGTACAGGAGATGATCAGAGACTGCAGACATAGTACAGGAGATGATCAGAGACTGCAGACATAGTACAGGAGATGATCAGAGACTGCAGACATAGTACAGGAGATGATCAGAGACTGCAGACATAGTACAGGAGATGATCAGAGACTGAAGACATAGTACAGGAGATGATCAGAGACTGCAGACATAGTACAGGAGATGATCAGAGACTGCAGACATAGTACAGGAGATGATCAGAGACTGCAGACATAGTACAGGAGATGATCAGAGACTGCAGACATAGTACAGGAGATGATCAGAGACTGCAGACATAGTACAGGAGATGATCAGAGACTGCAGACATAGTACAGGAGATGATCAGAGACTGCAGACATAGTACAGGAGATGATCAGAGACTGCAGACATAGTACAGGAGATGATTGGAGACTGCAGACATAGTACAGGAGATGGTCAGAGACTGCAAACATAATACAGGAGATGGTCAGAGACTGCAAACACAATACAGAAGATGATCAGTGACTGCAGGCATAGTAAAGGAGATGGTCAGAGACTGCAGATATAGTACAGGAGATGATCAGAGACTGCAGACATAGTACAGGAGATGATCAGAGACTGCAGACATAGTACAGGAGTTGGTCCATTCACACTAGAGGCATTTTCCAGGTGCTTTAGTGTTAAAAATAGCGCATGGAAAAACCTCATCTGCAATCCCAGTGTGAGAGCCCGAGTGCTTTTACAATAAGGTGGTGCGCTGGCAGGATGTCTAAAAAATTCCTGCAATAAATCAATGGGCAGTGCCTGCAAAGTGCTTCGGCACTAGTGCCTTTGAACCCTTTATTTGGCCGCTAGTGGGGGTTAAATGTACCTCTAAAATGACAGTAAAGTGCCTCTAAAACTAGCGACGCTTTACCGTTGATGCCCCAGCACTGTCAGTGGGGAAGGGCTCTTGGTACGTCTCATTATACATCACATCTTTAGATGGACCAGAGCATGTGAACAAGGATGCTGGGGAAGCCATCCACCAGCACATAGCACACTGAGCACTGTGACTCACCTCTGTTCTTTCTCTGTGCAGCCCAGATAGAGATGGGAGGGGGAGGCATTCCAACTAGAGTTGGTGGAGACAGTGCGGGATCCAAGACTCCCAGTGTGAGGAATTCATTCCTGCACATCGGCACTCAGCAGCCACTGAAAACTAGAACTCTCGTGTCAGGAAGAGGAGCGGCCCCTCCCCCAAGCACTGCTAGGCTGGACGGGCTGCCCTATGCTCACACATCAGTTCTGGGTGGACACCACACACTTATGCTCAGAACACTAGTTCTGGACGGACACAAACAAGGAGAGAAGGAGGGAGGGGAGAACTCTGGCACTTTGGCGCCCCCTCTCCTGCAGTCACCTGGGTGCAATGCACCCTTTGCACCCTGCCTAGGATCGACCCTGATTGCAGTATTCTAGTCTGCATCTCCCCAAGGTAATACATAAAACCTGACCTGTTAGGGGGCCTTGGGGACAGGGTTGATCTAAAGTATGCTCAGCTTTTCTCTATGGGCAAAATGTTCCCTATTGTGACAGGAGATTTGAATAGATTCATTTTATAAGCCAGTTTAATGAGCAATG